>CM022876.1:41969230-41992141 GCA_012654025.1 Pachypsylla venusta
CACTTGGCCGACATAATTTTTCATTATTAACCGGAACCTATTTCTAATAAATTAAAATAAAAATATATTTAATATTTTAAAAAAAAAGTATTTTTTTATTAAAATTAAAATGATACCTCAATTTTGAACACCCTATAGAAAATATCAAAATTCTATTTATTACAGATAAATATCTGGTTGCTATGGTATAATACACAACAAAATTTGAAAGTAAATAATTTTGTCTGAAAGTCTCATCAAATAATGTGACACAAATACATACCAAACATTCAAATTCAACCAATATATCAAAAATTTTGGCACTAATAAATTGTGCCAAAATTCTGGAATCATGACAAATAGTATGATACCAGTCTAATGATCCCGCAAATGGTATAACATTATTCATGAAAAATACATGGTATAGGTAGATACAAGGTGTCCAAGTATTTAAAAAATAAAATTCATGTGGATAGAGGGACTCAGGACCGGATTAACAATAGTAGCACTTGTAGCACGTGCTACGGGACCCGCCCTTTGACAACTTACAACACTAGATATTTCGACATTTCTGGGTTGACAATTGAAAAAACATACCATTTTGACGAGGGCCCCAACTCTTCAAAGTATGTAGTAAAATCTAATTTAGGAAAGTACAAGTAGGTACCTACTACCTAGGAACTTAATAAAGAAACGAGTATTGCAACATAAGCAAATTGTTTTTTTTTAGCATGAGCGGTAACCATGTTTTATCGATGTTGGTATACTCAAAATTTAATTTCACTTTTCTCTACCAGCTGTAGGTACTAGACCAAAAGGCCAAAAGATAATCAATTTTTGTACTGGCTCCAAAAAGTAGACTACTTAGACGGCGCTGGCGAAGGGGTGGGTGGTTACGGGCCCCGCGGAAGGTTAATCCGGCCCTGAGGAGACTTAAAAAGAATACTTCCAAGGCATCCAACTCTATGCCAGTTGTAAAAGGCGACTAAAGGAAGGGTTGGAACTATAATATCAGAAAGCAAGGAGAAGCTACTGCATTATCCGTAAGGATTGTTTAGTATCAACAACTGTTAACTTAAGATGATGTTCATGTGGACCGAGCTTTGTATTTTACTCACATGCGCGGATATAGGGGAGGGCCCGGGGGGCACGTGCCCCCCCCAGTTTTTTTAAGCGGGCAGTGTTTCTCAAATTTCATTATACTTAATCACGTAAAAAATTCACGCTTATACTTTCCATTACAAATCATATCTTTAAAGAGACGTTAAGCCAAATTNCTGAGACTAAATAGAAATACGTAAATAAAAAATTGTAAAAAATTCTGTCATCCGTCATGGCATTTTTTTTCGTCATCACGCTTATAAAATCGCTTATCACCCTTATGAAAGGTATTTGTGGTAAGCTCTACAGCTTTTAACAAATTAGGTATCGTACCTCGATAAAAATTGCATTAAAAAGTACTGGCCAGGACTCGAATCCCCGGTCTCTAGGTTACGAGTCTTCCCCTTCACATTTTCTATTAGGTATATTGTACGATTGTGCCCCTCCCAAAACAAGAGGGCTATATCCGCGCATGTTCACACAAACTCTGTGGGGAAATATTGACAAGTATAAAATGCATTTACTATAGCAAATGCTACCCAAAATTAAAAACGAATGTTTACGAGCGAGGACTTCAATTTTTGAGTCGCCACCCTGAATAAAATCTTTAAAAAAAAAATAAAAAAATTGGAGCATATAGTCATACTAAGAAGCCTTTGCTTCCTTTTATGCAAAATACTAGCAGTAGTGCCCCGTGCTTCGCCACGGTTAAAATTTGTAGAATTTGATCGGAAATGTTTTGAACTCTGATAATTTTTCTGGGGTTCCGGTCTTTGGATGGTGGGGGGAGGGTCCATTCCCATCAATTGTTCTATATCTCTTACCGTTTTTAATAGTATTCTATGATTTCTCATAAAAAAATGGAAAAATCTGCCGTAACTCGAAAACGGTTGTACATTTTTGAACAATGATAATTTTTCTATGGTTTTGGGTAGGTTCATTCCCATCAATTTTTCTATGTCTCTTATGGTTTTGGCTAAACAATGAGTTTTGTCTAGATTTTATTTTGGCCGATTACGGTTTCGAACTTGTAACCCTAGAATGGCTAGTCAATTTTGCAAAATATGTCCTAAATGAAGGATAAAAATGTCAGCTAAAACGCTTTTTAGCGGTTTTCAATATTGTTGTCTAAAAGGAGAATGGTAAGAGCTGGAGATTTGAAATTTTGTATGTATATCACATTTGGGGTCTCAGCTAGCTCCAAAACTTTTGGGTGCAATAAAATATACCGCTGGCGGTTTTTACCGCTTTAAAGCGGTTTTTATTAACCCTGTCTAAAAAGAGAATGGTAAGAGCCAGAGACTTCAAATTTGGTAGGTACCTATATCAAATTTAGGTTCTAATTACGACCCAGATTTGGAATCATCCCGACAACCCCCTTAAATTTTTTTCGGGGGGGGGGGTACCCTCCAAAAAAAAATTTGGGGTGGGTACCAAAAAAAATATATTATTTTTTGCCAGAAAAATAATAAACCCAGGTGTCACATTGGCAGAGTTTTTTTTATTAAACTTATGCCTCTCAATTTTTCCACATTTTTTCTCATTTCTCTTTGCTTGGTCTCAAGACAGAGAAACGAGACCCCCACCCCAATTCAACACCAAAAACTGATATATAAAATAAGGTAAATCTTAGAGAAGACAGAAATTTTCTGTTCTTCTAGAATTCGAGTTGACCTTGACAATGTTTAAATAAGTGAATTTGCCTTATCTTTTCCCCAGAAGTTGATTTTTCCCCATTTTTGGAATATGAAAGGAGCCGGGATTATCAATGGCGTAGCATAATATGCTACCCAACCCTTCCACCACCATCAGTTTCCGTGATGGACACGGACAGAAAGTAGCACTTTTCATAAATTCCAAAAGATCTTCGAGGAGCAACTACACCTCGAATGGGATCTTCATTTTCAATTGCACAGAGATCAGTCAATGATAAATGCCGCAATGAACGCACAGACTCCTTTTATTCAATTTTTCTCAACTTAAAACGTAACGCATACATCGTTACGAAAACGCACGAATTTTGGAATATGAAAAAAAAACGAACGTGAGTAAAGGAACGTTCACACTACACAGTGAAAGTGTCAGTGAAAGTGCTCTCCGACGCCGTGCCGTGATCTTTACAGTAATCTATCTATCTATACTTATAAAATGCAAAGACCAGTTGGTATACCGACTGACTGATAATCAACGTAGCTCCACGATGGCTAATCCTAGAGACTTGAAATTTGGCACACAGATCCCTTTTTGTATGTAGGTGCGTAATAAGTTCAAGTGGAAGCAAGTTACCGCCAAAAATAACGCTTTTTAGCGGGTCTTTTTGTGTTTTATTTCTGGGCAAACTAAAGGAGATAACGAAAAATGACCGAGAATGGACCCCCCCCCAAAAAAAGTATATAAAGACCCCATAAAAAATATGAAATTTGAAATTTTCCTGTGTCTCCACGATTTATGGAGTTTTCACCACTAAAAAATCGGAATTGAGATGTATCACTTCGGGATGAGCTAGAAAGCTGAAATTCGATACAAAGATGTTTCGCAGTACAAAAAGTAATACCCTTGAGTAAAATATTGAATTTTGTAAATAGGATCCGTGCTCACTATGGGGGTCGATTCCACCAAAAATCTAAAATTCACAAGCTTTAATTTTGCTATCTCGAAATTGGTGTTGAATTTCGTAAACGTAGCGAAGCACATGCAAACAGCTAATTTGACATAAAAATATCTCTATTACGGTTTTATGCGAGCACAAGTTTACTGTCTGAGCACGGAGAAAACACTGACGGGTGTTATTTAAAATCACTGTCACTGACACTTTCACTGTGTAGTGTGGATGCTCCTTTATACATTTCGAATCAAGTCATGTTTCGCTATGAAAATTTAGGAGGTCAATTTGTGTTCGTGATCCATTGTGCAAAGGTTGAAAATTCTATGAAATACGAGCAGTGTTACCAGGTCGTAGGGAATTTCCCTACGCGTAGGGAAAATTAGGGGTCCGTGGGGAAAGAGGGAAGTTTCATCAAAAAAGGCCAAAACGTAGGGAAATTTAAAGATTTTACTATTTTTGCATTTAATTCGCCTTTTGGGTTAATTCTACAGAAAAGTGAATAATTCGTCCAAACTTTTTTGTACAAAGTTTCACTTTTCTGTAGAATTCACCCAAATTGAATGTTGACAATTAATCAGATCAGATAATGCAATACCACTAATCGATATTTTGTGAATAGAGAATAGATGTGAAAATACCGCGGGAATATTTAATTTTTTTTTCTCTTTTCTTCATTTTAGTTTTTACTTGACTAATTGACTCATGACTCCTGACAAATTTCATTTTAAAATTCACTTTTTACAATGATTTTTCAGAATTTTCATTTCTGAATGTTATATCTAATGTAGGCACCTAAAATCCAACAGAGTTGGCCAAATTTATGATCCCTATACGGAATCAAACCCAAGTTTCTTATATTTAAATCTGTCATCATGTTTATCTCTAAGGAATCATCACTACGGCACGCTACCAAGAGCCTAACTACAGGTATCTATTGACTTTCTCACCATGAACTTGTAAAAATTGACATTTTTAGCGTAGGGAAACGTAGGGAGAAATCAAGGCCTCTGTAGGGAATTTTGGCGAAAACGACCTGGCAACACTGAATACGAGTATGCAACCCACACACACTCGAACTAATTGAACGAAGGGGGGAAAAGAAAGGAGCACTCCTTCCTTTTTTTCTTTACTATAGCATTACTATTGTCGTGCTTGGTATGAAAGACAATTGATTTTGCTTTTCGAATTCGTCTCAGAACCATGATTTATTTCTTACTTGCTCAGATCTTTATTTTCGAAGCTCGAACTGTTACAATGATTTAAACTGATGTCGACAGAACGTATGCGCATGTTGGCGACATTCTATTAAAAAACATATTTCCCAAGTACAGAATCTGCCTGGCAGAAAGAGTTCCGTAAACATTTTTCGTTGTTTTCGACAACATCTTATATTGATTCCTGAAAATGGAAATCTGTAGACTCAAAAAGATCACTTCACAAAGTTGTGTCGACACCAATGGAATAGTATCATTCGCAGTAGCTTATAAGTGCGGGTTCACTTTTTACCTCTTTTGGTAAAATTATCCACCAAGTCTGCTAAAACTCCCTATAGGAGACAAGCGATTTTATTTTCGTTCTCAACACAGACTATTATTTAAATACACAGACAAGTTTACATAATGGAACACAGAACACTATTCTCGGCAACGTTATCGCGATTAAGCAATTGTCTCGAACATATCCTGGAAATACGAATCGATTTGTTCGATACAGGACTAGAAACCGATTCAATCTCATTGAAATTTCCAATGGAAACAGATAAATTTGAATGAGTTCCCACAGAACCAGATAAATTTGAATGTGTTCCCACAGAACCAGATAAATTTGAATGTGTTCCCACAGAACCAGATAAATTTGAATGTGTTCCCACAGAACCAGATAAATTTGAATGTGTTCCCACAGAACCAGATAAATTTGAATGTGTTCCCACAGAACCAGATAAATTTGAATGTGTTCCCACAGAACCAGATAAATTTGAATGTGTTCCCACAGAACCAGATAAATTTGAATGTGTTCCCACAGAACCAGATAAATTTGAATGTGTTCCCACAGAACCAGATAAATTTGAATGTGTTCCCACAGAACCAGATAAATTTGAATGTGTTCCCACAGAACCAGATAAATTTGAATGTGTTCCCACAGAACCAGATAAATTTGAATGTGTTCCCACAGAACCAGATAAATTTGAATGTGTTCCCACAGAACCAGATAAATTTGAATGTGTTCCCACAGAACCAGATAAATTTGAATGTGTTCCCACAGAACCAGATAAATTTGAATGTGTTCCCACAGAACCAGATAAATTTGAATGTGTTCCCACAGAACCAGATAAATTTGAATGTGTTCCCACAGAACCAGATAAATTTGAATGTGTTCCCACAGAACCAGATAAATTTGAATGTGTTCCCACAGAACCAGATAAATTTGAATGTGTTCCCACAGAACCAGATAAATTTGAATGTGTTCCCACAGAACCAGATAAATTTGAATGTGTTCCCACAGAACCAGATAAATTTGAATGTGTTCCCACAGAACCAGATAAATTTGAATGTGTTCCCACAGAACCAGATAAATTTGAATGTGTTCCCACAGAACCAGATAAATTTGAATGTGTTCCCACAGAACCAGATAAATTTGAATGTGTTCCCACAGAACCAGATAAATTTGAATGTGTTCCCACAGAACCAGATAAATTTGAATGTGTTCCCACAGAACCAGATAAATTTGAATGTGTTCCCACAGAACCAGATAAATTTGAATGTGTTCCCACAGAACCAGATAAATTTGAATGTGTTCCCACAGAACCAGATAAATTTGAATGTGTTCCCACAGAACCAGATAAATTTGAATGTGTTCCCACAGAACCAGATAAATTTGAATGTGTTCCCACAGAACCAGATAAATTTGAATGTGTTCCCACAGAACCAGATAAATTTGAATGTGTTCCCACAGAACCAGATAAATTTGAATGTGTTCCCACAGAACCAGATAAATTTGAATGTGTTCCCACAGAACCAGATAAATTTGAATGTGTTCCCACAGAACCAGATAAATTTGAATGTGTTCCCACAGAACCAGATAAATTTGAATGTGTTCCCACAGAACCAGATAAATTTGAATGTGTTCCCACAGAACCAGATAAATTTGAATGTGTTCCCACAGAACCAGATAAATTTGAATGTGTTCCCACAGAACCAGATAAATTTGAATGTGTTCCCACAGAACCAGATAAATTTGAATGTGTTCCCACAGAACCAGATAAATTTGAATGTGTTCCCACAGAACCAGATAAATTTGAATGTGTTCCCACAGAACCAGATAAATTTGAATGTGTTCCCACAGAACCAGATAAATTTGAATGTGTTCCCACAGAACCAGATAAATTTGAATGTGTTCCCACAGAACCAGATAAATTTGAATGTGTTCCCACAGAACCAGATAAATTTGAATGTGTTCCCACAGAACCAGATAAATTTGAATGTGTTCCCACAGAACCAGATAAATTTGAATGTGTTCCCACAGAACCAGATAAATTTGAATGTGTTCCCACAGAACCAGATAAATTTGAATGTGTTCCCACAGAACCAGATAAATTTGAATGTGTTCCCACAGAACCAGATAAATTTGAATGTGTTCCCACAGAACCAGATAAATTTGAATGTGTTCCCACAGAACCAGATAAATTTGAATGTGTTCCCACAGAACCAGATAAATTTGAATGTGTTCCCACAGAACCAGATAAATTTGAATGTGTTCCCACAGAACCAGATAAATTTGAATGTGTTCCCACAGAACCAGATAAATTTGAATGTGTTCCCACAGAACCAGATAAATTTGAATGTGTTCCCACAGAACCAGATAAATTTGAATGTGTTCCCACAGAACCAGATAAATTTGAATGTGTTCCCACAGAACCAGATAAATTTGAATGTGTTCCCACAGAACCAGATAAATTTGAATGTGTTCCCACAGAACCAGATAAATTTGAATGTGTTCCCACAGAACCAGATAAATTTGAATGTGTTCCCACAGAACCAGATAAATTTGAATGTGTTCCCACAGAACCAGATAAATTTGAATGTGTTCCCACAGAACCAGATAAATTTGAATGTGTTCCCACAGAACCAGATAAATTTGAATGTGTTCCCACAGAACCAGATAAATTTGAATGTGTTCCCACAGAACCAGATAAATTTGAATGTGTTCCCACAGAACCAGATAAATTTGAATGTGTTCCCACAGAACCAGATAAATTTGAATGTGTTCCCACAGAACCAGATAAATTTGAATGTGTTCCCACAGAACCAGATAAATTTGAATGTGTTCCCACAGAACCAGATAAATTTGAATGTGTTCCCACAGAACCAGATAAATTTGAATGTGTTCCCACAGAACCAGATAAATTTGAATGTGTTCCCACAGAACCAGATAAATTTGAATGTGTTCCCACAGAACCAGATAAATTTGAATGTGTTCCCACAGAACCAGATAAATTTGAATGTGTTCCCACAGAACCAGATAAATTTGAATGTGTTCCCACAGAACCAGATAAATTTGAATGTGTTCCCACAGAACCAGATAAATTTGAATGTGTTCCCACAGAACCAGATAAATTTGAATGTGTTCCCACAGAACCAGATAAATTTGAATGTGTTCCCACAGAACCAGATAAATTTGAATGTGTTCCCACAGAACCAGATAAATTTGAATGTGTTCCCACAGAACCAGATAAATTTGAATGTGTTCCCACAGAACCAGATAAATTTGAATGTGTTCCCACAGAACCAGATAAATTTGAATGTGTTCCCACAGAACCAGATAAATTTGAATGTGTTCCCACAGAACCAGATAAATTTGAATGTGTTCCCACAGAACCAGATAAATTTGAATGTGTTCCCACAGAACCAGATAAATTTGAATGTGTTCCCACAGAACCAGATAAATTTGAATGTGTTCCCACAGAACCAGATAAATTTGAATGTGTTCCCACAGAACCAGATAAATTTGAATGTGTTCCCACAGAACCAGATAAATTTGAATGTGTTCCCACAGAACCAGATAAATTTGAATGTGTTCCCACAGAACCAGATAAATTTGAATGTGTTCCCACAGAACCAGATAAATTTGAATGTGTTCCCACAGAACCAGATAAATTTGAATGTGTTCCCACAGAACCAGATAAATTTGAATGTGTTCCCACAGAACCAGATAAATTTGAATGTGTTCCCACAGAACCAGATAAATTTGAATGTGTTCCCACAGAACCAGATAAATTTGAATGTGTTCCCACAGAACCAGATAAATTTGAATGTGTTCCCACAGAACCAGATAAATTTGAATGTGTTCCCACAGAACCAGATAAATTTGAATGTGTTCCCACAGAACCAGATAAATTTGAATGTGTTCCCACAGAACCAGATAAATTTGAATGTGTTCCCACAGAACCAGATAAATTTGAATGTGTTCCCACAGAACCAGATAAATTTGAATGTGTTCCCACAGAACCAGATAAATTTGAATGTGTTCCCACAGAACCAGATAAATTTGAATGTGTTCCCACAGAACCAGATAAATTTGAATGTGTTCCCACAGAACCAGATAAATTTGAATGTGTTCCCACAGAACCAGATAAATTTGAATGTGTTCCCACAGAACCAGATAAATTTGAATGTGTTCCCACAGAACCAGATAAATTTGAATGTGTTCCCACAGAACCAGATAAATTTGAATGTGTTCCCACAGAACCAGATAAATTTGAATGTGTTCCCACAGAACCAGATAAATTTGAATGTGTTCCCACAGAACCAGATAAATTTGAATGTGTTCCCACAGAACCAGATAAATTTGAATGTGTTCCCACAGAACCAGATAAATTTGAATGTGTTCCCACAGAACCAGATAAATTTGAATGTGTTCCCACAGAACCAGATAAATTTGAATGTGTTCCCACAGAACCAGATAAATTTGAATGTGTTCCCACAGAACCAGATAAATTTGAATGTGTTCCCACAGAACCAGATAAATTTGAATGTGTTCCCACAGAACCAGATAAATTTGAATGTGTTCCCACAGAACCAGATAAATTTGAATNTATATTAAATTATATTCCTTTTTCTTCTTTATGTGTACAGGTGTACATTTGTTCCTATCTATTGTAAAATTTGCAAATAAAAATTTCAGTCAAGTGAAAACGTAGTCAGTTGTTTGATTTGTTATTAGATCTGTTAATCTTAAAGAGTTCAGTTGTGGTCAATCCACAGATCCGCGGACAAATCGAGTGTCATTCACGATGCAGCGGACGAAAGGAGTGTAATTCACGGTGTAGCGGACGAAAGGAGTGTAATTCACGGTGTAGCGGACGAAAGGAGTGTAATTCACGATGCAGCGGACGAAAAGAGTGTCATTCACGGTGTAGCGGACGAAAAGAGTGTCATTCACGGTGTAGCGAACGAAAGGAGTGTCATTAACAGTGTAGCGAACAAAAGGAGTGTCATTCACGTTGTAGCGAAAGAAATGAGTGTCATTCACGGTGTAGCACACAAACGGAGTGTCATTCACGGTGAAGCGAAAAAAAGTAGTGTCATTCACTGTGTGGCAAACGAAAGGAGTGTCATCAACGGTGTATCGGACAAACGGAGTGTCATTCACGGTGTAAAGGACAAAAGGAGTGTCATTCACAGTGTAAAGGAGAAACGGAGTGTCATTCACGGTGTAGCGGACAAACCGAGTTTTATATTCAATTTTTGGATTCTACATACTGAAATGAACAACCTGTATATGTAATACATGGAGACGTCTTGTATACTCTCCTATTCATTTTTGATTTCTCCTCCTTTCTTGGAATTTGAGAATAAGTTATTTTCAGTCTTGTGGGAGAGGGGTCGGGGTGAAGGGGATTCATTCATTATGAATATGAATGACATATTATTTGCTCTCTCATTACAAAGCATTGTTTCTTTTTACATTGAAGGATGGATATTTACGTTTTATTTTTTATTATTTATAGAACGCGTAGTTTGTTTGCGTACTAGAAAAATCCTTTATTCCAGATCCTTCTAGAACGTTTTGAATGAAGGTATAAATAGAAGGGCACGCGTAGAAAAACAGTCAGTATTATTTGTGATAAACGGAGTATAATTTTGGAAGCGGAATTGTGTTTTCTAAGTGAAGTGAGTGATTAAGTCGTGTGTATTTACGAGCGTTTTAAATACGGTGTTTGTGAACAGTAATCGAATTTTTGTGTTACGTTTTTTTTTTATTGTAATTTCTTTTTTTTTTTAATAAATTATTTTAAGATTTATTTTATTTATTATTAAAGTTAGTAACGCGTTTTAAATTCACGACAACTTAATCTTCGAACCCTAATTCTACAACAATACCTTAAACGTAAAATATGAGGGGAGAAGGATTTTATTCGTGGTTTAATTTAAAACATTTCATTCTTGAAATATTTTGTTCACAGATAAACAGACACGCACATGGACTAAGGGCAGAAATTCCAGATTTGGTTCTAGGAACCTCAAAACGTACCATGTGGGTTTGCGCCCTCGTGATGGTTTGCAAGTTTCCAGGGAATGGAGGGTAAAAGGTTCGTCTCGAATGACCAATAGCTATTTAAAAGTCGGTAAGCCAAATATAAAAAAAAACCTTATGAAATTACCTACCAGTTTCTCTCAAATAATTACCTTTTTAGCTCCAATGAATCCAGAACAAGTAGGTGCTCCACACATGCATGCCCTCATCCCATCTTTTTCACCTTTTTGAAACTCATAATCAAACACAAGTTCAGTGCCAGCCGGTATATCGGTTTTTGTAAAAAGGCCAACTCGAGTATTTCCCAGCACATTCCATTTCTCAGCCATACAATTTGGTTCGCAAGAATGATTCATAAACCTGCGAAAAAAGAAAACCATGACATGTGTCCATTCTTATGAGAGCCATGCACGCAATGGCAATAGTGTTGGACGTAAAATACACCCAGTATATTGATCGAATAATAACTTCTAGAAATATTCTGTGTGGTATCGACTCTTGCATCAGATATTAAACTATTGCATCAAATTTAAACAATATTAAGTCGAACAAAGATGCCAAGAGAACTTAAACAATATTAATTGTTTAGAATTAATACGAAATTGCTATTGGCTGAACTCAATATCATTAGCCAATAAAAAAAACGGAAATAATCCTAACGGTCGATCTGAAGGAAGAACTTCAGATCGAGCGCCTATTAATAGAATTCTAATTCTGACATTCGACGATCAACAACTTAACATTTTTATAAATTACTTCTAAGTCCTAAATTCCAATAAAGACCAACTTCGTAAATGTGTTGTTCTCAATTCTATTATAGTTTTCTCTCTCAGGTTGGGGTCTATCTTAAAAAGGAGTTTATCGTAACTCCGAAACGGATAGACGGGAAACAACCTTTTCCATAGGAAAATCAGCGTCCCATAAACCAAAAGACCAACAATAGGCTAAAGAGATAAACGCATCACGTACTTCTAAGACAGTGAAGCTGCTCTGTGCATCTAAAAATCCCACACTGACAATTCCATATTGGCAATGGAACCCCGAATGAACTGACTAGCTGTCGTGAGCGAGTCAATCAAAACGTATTATTGGCTACTCGAGATTCAGATCTTTCTATGTAAATGTATATATTTCTTTGTGTTATTATGTGATAATTTTTGTGGGCATCATAGCATTACAAGATATTCTCAACGAACTCTGCCTAAGCTACACTTTAACAATTTTCTTATAATGCTATCAATTGTTTGAGGAGGCTGAGTTACCCCAAAACACAACCAGACAAAGCAGAAAATTCGAAAAAACCTTTTTTTTACATTTTCGACCCGACCCGAAATCTCCTTTGCGCACTCTGTCATGGAGACGTCTTCAGATCTTTAAATTGGCGTACTTATGTTTGAACTGAATTTGTAAATACATAATTTTTGGATTTTATTGTCAATCAAGTTGCAAATACAACAATAGCCTCAATTTAATAGAATTGAACACCAAGTCTGTTGAATAGAACGTGTTGGGAGTAGTATTGGGTTAAGTTCCAAAAAAAANTTATTATCATTTTTTCTCTCAACCCAATACTACTCCCAACACGTTCTACACAGCTAAACAACCCGTTACTACTCCCAATGTTCCACCTAGGTTAACAAACGTGTACGTAATATGTAATCTGTGTGATATGTTCTGATCGGGATTAATCGTTTGTACCCCGGTGATATATGATTATTAAAATAAGAGTCAGATTTATTATCATTTTTTCTCTCAACCCAATACTACTCCCAACACGTTCTACACAGCTAAACAACCCGTTACTACTCCCAATGTTCCACCTAGGTTAACAAACGTGTACGTAATATGTAATCTGTGTGATATGTTCTGATCGGGATTAATCGTTTGTACCCCGGTGATATATGATTATTAAAATAAGAGTCAGATTTATTATCATTTTTTCTCTCAACCCAATACTACTCCCAACACGTTCTACACAGCTAAACAACCCGTTACTACTCCCAATGTTCCACCTAGGTTAACAAACGTGTACGTAATATGTAATCTGTGTGATATGTTCTGATCGGGATTAATCGTTTGTACCCCGGTGATATATGATTATTAAAATAAGAGTCAGATTTATTATCATTTTTTCTCTCAACCCAATACTACTCCCAACACGTTCTACACAGCTAAACAACCCGTTACTACTCCCAATGTTCCACCTAGGTTAACAAACGTGTACGTAATATGTAATCTGTGTGATATGTTCTGATCGGGATTAATCGTTTGTACCCCGGTGATATATGATTATTAAAATAAGAGTCAGATTTATTATCATTTTTTCTCTCAACCCAATACTACTCCCAACACGTTCTACACAGCTAAACAACCCGTTACTACTCCCAATGTTCCACCTAGGTTAACAAACGTGTACGTAATATGTAATCTGTGTGATATGTTCTGATCGGGATTAATCGTTTGTACCCCGGTGATATATGATTATTAAAATAAGAGTCAGATTTATTATCATTTTTTCTCCTAACCCAATACTACTCCCAACACGTTCTACACAGCTAAACAACCCGTTACTACTCCCAATGTTCCACCTAGGTTAACAAACGTGTACGTAATATGTAATCTGTGTGATATGTTCTGATCGGGATTAATCGTTTGTACCCCGGTGATATATGATTATTAAAATAAGAGTCAGATTTATTATCATTTTTTCTCTCAACCCAATACTACTCCCAACACGTTCTACACAGCTTAACAACCCGTTACTACTCCCAATGTTCCACCTAGGTTAACAAACGTGTACGTAATATGTAATCTGTGTGATATGTTTTGATCGGGATTAATCGTTTGTACCCCGGTGATATATGATTATTAAAATAAGAGTCAGATTTATTATTATTTTTTCTCTCATCTTCTCGAAACGATGTTCGGGCAACTCTGCTAGTTGTCTTATATACAACAATAGCGTCAACAAAGTTACTTTGGAGTGGTTACGAGGAAAGTGGATTCCAAGAAAACAAAGCCACGGACCTATTATCAATGGAAGCGGCAAAAACAATGCTGGGGCTGCCAAAATGTTAGCATTCTGGGTTCAAGATGTGGCAAACAATATTTGGACAAACTCCATTTATTGAGCCGCAAACGATTCCGTAATAGAAAAAACTCTGCCAATGTGACACATGGGTTTATTATTCTTCTGGCAAAAAATAATAAATCATTTCCCCCCCCCCANTTCCCCCCCCCCCCAAAAAATGGGGGGGGGCAAAATAAGAGAGGGGGGTCTCGTGAGGCGTAATTAGATCCTAAATTTGACCTACATACTAAATTTGAAGTCTCTGGCTCTTACCATTCTCTTGTTTAATTAATAAGATAGGATTAATGAAAACCGCTTTAAAACGGTAAAAACCGCCATCGGTATATTTGATTGTACCCAAAAGTTTCGGAGCTAACTGAGCCCCTAACTATGAAATACATACAAAATTTCAAATCTCTAGCTCTTACCATTCTCCTTTTAGACAGCAATACTGAAAACCGCTAAAAAGCGGCAAAAATCGCCAAAGGTTGTGTATTCGATTGCACCCAAAAGTTTCGGGGCACAATTAGAGCCCAGATGGGGACCTACATATTTCATCCAAATCGGTCAACGCTAAGTGGCAAAAGTGCCCATCACGGCGTACGGCGGACAAACGGATTTTTTTTTATTCGATTTTTGGATTCTACGTACCTTGAAACGTATAATATCAAATTTTGAGGGGGGGAGTAATTTTTTTTTCCGCGACGATTCCAAAGGTTCATTATTGAAAATAATAAACTAAAAACGTTCTCAGGTGTTCTTACCTGGCCAAGTTGCCTTTGTTTCTCGCATCAATGTACTTGGAACTGTCGACGGAGAGGAAATAGTAATTATGATCGTTATTTCGATCCATGTCTCGACTTCGTCGATTTAATTCTTCCAGGTCGATCAATTCGCCAACGTATTCAACAACAAATTGACCTGAAATGAAAAAAAAATCAACAATTTTGGATTAATGTTTTCAACAATGAACTTTTGGAATACACCAAGAAAAAAAACATTTAGATAATTCTGATTATGGTGGTAAACTTGGAGGTTCAACTAATATGAGTAATTTAGGTGACTGGTCAAGTCATTTGGGATCAACCAATCATCATCAAAGGTTAACAACAACCGTGGGACAATTTAGAAAAAATATTTTGTAAGGGTCATTTGGTGGCTGCTCAGGTGACTGAAATATCAGGTGATGACGTCATTGATATCAAATTTCACACCACATGCTTTTGACTTTATGCCGGTTGACAGTCGCTATGGATCTGTGTCAGGATCTAAGTCAGGTTTATAATTTTCAATTTTGAACCTTTGGAATCAATGGGCAAGTTCCCTGGTCTAGTGGGTATCACACTTGTATTGCACGCAAGGGACCCGGTTCAATTTCCAACGGGATCAAATAATGTTTGACATAGTACTTGTGATTTTGGGGTGCATTCAGCCTGGTGAGGACAGTTGGGCAGCTCATTAAATATGAGAGGCCCCCAAGATGGTTGGTTCTTCATACCGGGGCTACCCGTGCCCTCGGGTACGACCAAAGACCATCAACACCGTTCCGACGACAACTCACTGTGTTTTTCCTCCGTTGGACCCAGCCGTGCTGCTCCAGATACTTCCTCAAAGAGTTGGTATATAAATCCTTGCTAAACCCTGAAGTATCTGATCGTTGTCGTCTATGTATGCTGGCTGCTCATGATGTAAATCATGAGCAGCCAGCAACTATCCATCAAACCCAACTAATCTAGAGCCGTCAGCATTATGGACAGATCCTGTTGGAGAGGCCGCCTTTCTTTACCTGGAGACACAGTGAGAGTCTTTGAGAACGTTAACAACAACATTAAATATGAGTAAACGACCAGTGGCGGCATTACCAAGGTTGAAACATTTGGTTTGATAGAATATTGAAGAAATTAATAATACATGAGGCGCTTGGTAATGCTGTAATACTGTCAGAGGGAAGCTTTGCTCCCTCTCCCAAACCTAATAAACCTTAGCAAAACTTGATCCCAAGGATCAGTAAAGCAGACACCCAGTCACTGCCGAACTAAGATAGGGAAGTACCGTATGACGTCATTCCGAACATGGCAACGATCATAAACAAGAGAAATCATATTGCCAGAGATGAAGATTGACAGCAGTATAAAATCCTAGGAGATTGATCTGATCCCCTAAGAGGGGATCAGATCAATTTTAGAGATAGGAAGTGCACAAACTCCGAGCGACAATGACCAGCGCCTGTTTTACCACAATTGTGAGATCTGATAAAGTGTTACATCAAATTTCCTTACACCGTATCCAGCAGACAAAGGTCCTCTCAAAGCAATCTCACCAACAACTCCCTATCCTCTCACAGATCTCTCAAGTCTCTCACGAAAAGTCTCTCACTCGTTGAATACACCAGTTCTCGTCAGATCACTGAAGTTAAGCAACGTCGGGCGTGGTCAGTACTTGTGTGGGTGACCGCTTGGGAACACCACGTATCGTTGGCTCATTTTTCCGGCCCAACCCAGGCTGGGTGAGGTCAATGTGGGTAGCTGGTTTGCAAGTTTCCAGCGAATGGAGGGTAAAACCCCCGTCTTGAATGACCAATAGATGTTAAAGAGACGTTAAACCAAATTAAAAAAAAAAAAGTCTCTCACAATAACTACAAACTCTGTGGATAGGTCGTTAGGCTTACTAACAATTTTACATTAACATCTTTGGAATCGCTTTCTGGGGAAAAAATATATATATATATTGTAAAAATACTCTCATTTAAATAAACCTGACATAGGCAAAAAAAAAGGGTCAACTGGGAAAAAAAAGTCATCAAAAAAAAGAACTGAAATTTTGAACTGGAAAGCGTACCTTTATGTAAATCCGAAAGCGTCTTTAGTCCCCACCCTCGAGTGACAGTGTTGAACACTTCCAACGGAGGATAATTCTTCTTTTCAAAATCTTGATTCTGACATTTCTCTTTGGAAGAACATAATTCCGGATTACACTCGACGTTGAGGTCTCTGAAATAATAAGACAGAAATATTTACGGATTCTGTGGCAAAAGAAAAAAAATCTGATGTGAACATCACACGACTTTCTTTATCATTACAAAAAGAAGAAGATTGTAATGTAATGGGCTGAATTTCTTGTATGAAATTGATATAAATAGGCACCAAGTATAAATTTCTAGCTATTACCGTTCTCATTTTAAGCAGGATATGCGAAAACCGCTAAAAAGCGGCATAAAACCGCCAACGGTATATTCGATTTCCACCAAAAGCTTACTTTGTCGTTCAAGGCATAAAACTGATATATACATACCTATTGATACAGTTCGAGTTGAAACCACAAGGTGCTTCTGATTTTGGATCACATTCACAAACTGGGGTCGAGGATTTGTCTAACTCCACTCGTACATTGCCAACCGGTTTGTTGGTTTTGATTTTAATGTATTTTGACGGTTTCTAGAACACACACAAAAAAAAGAGGTTACATTTAAGTCAAATCTAAGCAAGTACCCACCCACGGTAGACGCCACAATTCTGACATTCGTAAGGCCATTTTTAAAAGTCATCATTCATTTCAGTCCCTTCCCTAGCTTAAAATATTTCTCAAATTTCGTGACATGTCCCAAACCCTGAGAACATTCGTAGGGCCATTTTTAAAAGCCATCATCCATTTCAGTCCCTTCGCTAGCTTAAAATATGTCTCATATTTCGTGACATGTCCCAAACCCTGAGCACATCGTACGGCCATTTTTGAAAGCCATCATCCATATCCCGTACCATTCTCTAGTTAAAATATTTCTCAAATTTCACATGTCCCAAACCCTGAACGCATTCGTACGGTCATTTTTAAAAGCTCTCATCCATATCCCGTACCATTCCCTAGCTTAAATTATTTCCTAAATTCCGTGACATGTGCCAAACACTAAGCACATTCGTACGGCCATTTTTAAAAGCTGTCATCCATTTCAGTCCCTTCCCTAGCTTAAAATATTTCTCAAATTTTGTGACATGTCCCAAACCCTGAGCACATCGTACGGCCATTTTTGAAAGCCATCATCCATATCCCGTACCATTCTCTAGTTAAAATATTTCTCAAATTTCACATGTCCCAAACCCTGAACGCATTCGTACGGTCATTTTTAAAAGCTCTCATCCATATCCCGTACCATTCCCTAGCTTAAATTATTTCCTAAATTCCGTGACATGTGCCAAACACTAAGCACATTCGTACGGCCATTTTTAAAAGCTGTCATCCATTTCAGTCCCTTCCCTAGCTTAAAATATTTCTCAAATTTCGTGACATGTCCCAAACCCTGAGCACATCGTACGGCCATTTTTAAAAGCTGTCATCCATTTCAGTCCCTTCCCTAGCTTAAAATATTTCTCAAATTTCGTGACATGTCCCAAACCCTGAGCACATCGTACGGCCATTTTTAAAAGCTGTCATCCATTTCAGTCCCTTCCCTAGCTTAAAATATGTCTCATATTTCGTGACATGTCCCAAACCCTGAGCACATCGTACGGCCATTTTTAAAAGCTGTCATCCATTTCAGTCCCTTCCCTAGCTTAAAATATGTCTCATATTTCGTGACATGTCCCAAACCCTGAGCACATCGTACGGCCATTTTTAAAAGCCATCATCCATATCCCGTACCATTCTCTATCTTAAATTATTTCTTAAATTTCGTGACATGTCCCAAACCCTGAGCACATTCGTACGGCCATTTTTAAAAGCTGTTATCCATTTCAGTCCCTTCCCTAGCTTAAAATATGTCTCATATTTCGTGACATGTCCCAAACCCTGAGCACATCGTACGGCCATTTTTGAAAGCCATCATCCATATCCCGTACCATTCTCTATCTTAAATTATTTCTTAAATTTCGTGACATGTCCCAAACCCTGAGCACATTCGTACGGCCATTTTTAAAAGCTGTTATCCATTTCAGTCCCTTCCCTAGCTTAAAATATGTCTCATATTTCGTGACATGTCCCAAACCCTGAGCACATCGTACGGCCATTTTTGAAAGCCATCATTCATTTCAGTCCCTTCTCTAGTTAAAATATTTCTCAAATTTCACATGTCCCAAACCCTGAGCGCATTCGTACGGTCATTTTTAAAAGCTCTCATCCATATCCCGTACCATTCTCTAGCTTAAATTATTTCTTAAATACCGTGACATGTGCCAAACACTAAGAACATTCGTACGGTCATTTTTAAAAGCTCTCATCCATATCCCGTACCATTCTCTAGCTTAAATTATTTCTTAAATTCCGTGACATGTGCCAAACACTAAGCACAATCGTACGGTCATTTTTAAAAGCTCTCATCCATATCCCGTACCATTCTCTAGCTTAAATTATTTCTTAAATTCCGTGACATGTCCCAAACACTAAGCACAATCGTACGGTCATTTTTAAAAGCTCTCATCCATATCCCGTACCATTCTCTAGCTTAAATTATTTCTTAAATTCCGTGACATGTGCCAAACCCTGAGCACATTCGTACGGCCATTTTTAAAGGCTTCCACCCATTTTCGTACTTGGCTTATGCTTTTCAAATTTCGTGATACTTCCAGGCCGTACGAGAACCTTGAGCCATAAACTCTTCACATTTTGTTTTCAACTTACCATCGATGATTTCTCATGAGTCTCCTCGAGTCTCATTTTGTCCTGAGTTTCTTTATATTCACTGAACGCTTCTGCCGCTTCTTCCAGTCCAAGCAAAAAGTTGCCGTCCAGTTCTCGCTTTTTTTCTCTTTTACTTTTGGAATGTTTATCGTCCTAGACAAGCAAAAGAATTTCTATGAGACTAACATCATAGGATCACAAAATTTCAAACTACTCTATCCAAATCTTTAGAAGGGACACAATTTTTGGCATTATTTTTTTTAAAAAAATATATGTAATTTATCATTATAAATCAGTTCTATTTCAGCAAATGTTTTTTTTTTTTTTTTTTTTTTTTTTTTTTTTTTTTTTTTTTTTTTTGTCCTAACGTCTCTTTAACATCCCACCAAATAAAACCTTGCTGAAGGTTGCTCAATTTGAGTGTATTAAACGTGTCACTGACGCTAGCTACACATGTTTTTTTTTTTTTGCTTAACATCTCTAGAAAATAGACGTCTAAAAAGAAGAAAACCTCACGAGCTCACATAGAGCTCCATCCTAGGTGCACCAAATTGCAACCACCTTCATAAGACGAGTCTGTTTATGTTATGTACATAAACTGTTTATTACTTTCTCTTCCTCTAGAAGATAAAGTATTGTATTCGTGCAGCAAATTTTGACTTTTTTTTTCTTATTTTTAATATTTCGTTAGAATAATATTTTTCATTAGATTTAAGTATCTAGATTGCAATTATAATAAAATGCCTTCATCGGCTATTTTATATTACAAAAAAAAAAAAAAAAAAAAAAATCTCTAGAAAATTATCGATAATTTTCGACAGTTTTTCATAATCCTCGATTGTCCTATTTTTAATGTATTGTACCGCTAGTTAACATCTATTGGTCATTAGAGACGGACGTCCATTCAGAGTAAACTTACAAACCAGCTACCCACATTGACCACGAACCCACGTGGTCACACACCAAGTAAAAACTCGCTAGACGATGATTAACTTCAGTGATCTAACGGGAACGGGTGTATTCAACCTGCCATTGAGGCTGGCTACACATCAGTTTATTTGAATAATATTCTCACTGGCTGTTATGAAACTCTACCGAAATAGTACATAATGTTTCAAATTTTATTATTACTTTCGTTGATTACGGCTATTATGGACCCCAGCGTTTGGTACCAGACAGATACTATTAATTTTTTTTGGAGCAAGTTACAAACTCAAAATGCGGTTTAATATAATTTAGAAAGTCTTTTTAAACGTTTTAGGAGTGGGAGATTAATTAATTCACCTTAATTTTATTTTGAAAACCTTTTTCTTCCGTATTTATTCAACTATTTGAATATATTGAACTGAAGCAGGAAAAAAGTTCAGTGCAAGTTTATCAATATAAGCGCTAAGATGAACGTCCCCCCCCCCAAAGTTAGGAAACGTTTTGATCGGCCATGCCTCGATTAAACTTGTTCTTCTCATAAAGTCGCTCCCTAAAAACTCTTGCACCATTCGGAAAAAAACAAAAATAAATTAAATCGTAGTGATTCTTTTTTCATGTTACTTAACCTCTTAAATACACAAAAAAAAAATTCTCTGCATATTTAAAAAAAAATCCGAATAAACATTTGATTTCTCCAAAGTTTCGTCGATTTTCAAGCAATAAAATTGTGTATTAAACATTTAAAAGTGAGTTTTCTCGTATTTGCCACCATTTAATAGTGAAAATTAACCTTCTACTTTCAATTAATCATATTTTAAGTTAGGTTAGTTGCTCAGAATAAAAATTAATTGTATCTGTCTGGTCCCCAGCGTTTTTGTGATTAACAGGGTGTACACAAATAAAAAAAAAAAAAAAAACTTTTTTACCAAACTAATGTGAATGTTTGAAAAATGAAAAATACGTAGAACGAAAAACTGTCCTCATTATTAACGATTAACGAAAGAATTTATATTCATTCATTCAATAGTGGCATCATCGTGTCCGATGGTAGCCAGATGTATGAGACAGCCAGCACCTCTCTAGATAAGTTGTAGTCTACTTTACTTAGATTTTAATTGTCATCATACATTTCTGTTCTTGGAGGCTAATAATTGACATGGGCCCACAGAACCATGACAATCACTGTAATATAATTAAGTCAGTAACATACGAGTTATAAACATAATGATATTACAGAGTTGCTTTCTGCGTTATTTTACACCATCAGCTCAGGTGAACTCGACCCGTGAGGATGACACCCTCAAGCAACTTCTTACAATCTCAAGTATGATTTACCTTTTCTCATGGAAAGTTAGCAAGTCATAAATGGATTGGAAGAAATTACGCCGTCGGTTTCATGATGCAGTGCGTATTTATATTAGATATCATGTAGGTAAAAACAATTCCGAGTTGGAAGTGAAAAGTAAGTGAATCCTCGTTATAAATAACAGTAGTGCTTTATTGACGCCAAACGAGCGAAAAAAGTGCCATAAAATAGTGTGAATGACGTCGAAAAGATAAACAACAAGTTCTCCTTTAAATTGTGTCAGAGGATTTGAGCGATATGACTACGATTTAAAAAGAAGACCACTTACCCCTTCCTCAAACACGTAGGTTTGACCTTTACATACATGGGCGTAATTATGTGTGCCGAAAAAAAAGACAACAAATACACCCGGCTCGCACTTTGATATCAAATTATCTGGAATTTCTTCTGGGTACAAAATTTGAGAAGGCCACCATCTAAAAAAAAAAAGTAAAAAAGAATCGTGACTAAATTTGATTTAATTTATTTAATTGAATAAGGAAGTTAGTAGTCATAATGAAATAATATTTCAAAAATAATTTGTGTATCAACTACTAAAAAATTTTTATAGAGTTACGGAGCGCTTTCGTCTATTACGACATTCTCAACATAACTGATTGTTGATCTCTCAAAATCAAAATAATAAGATGTAGGAGGTAGAATAAGTATAGTATAGGTGGGGGTGATGTCACACCTATATTATATGAATATTAACAATGTTCTTTTTTACATTAATTATATACA
>CM022876.1:41998372-42016039 GCA_012654025.1 Pachypsylla venusta
AAGTTCTTTGCAGAAAAAGACACATTTTACTCCTCACTTTGCAATCATAAAAGTTTCATGGAACAGAAAGTAAACAAATCAATGAAATTTACTTTGCATTACAACTCCACTTTTTACTCCAACTTTGCACTTCTCAAAAACGTTCATGGAACAGAAATTGACAAGTTGGAGTGCACAGTTGCTTTGTGGAATAGGCCACAGGTCTCAGACCTCGTGAGAGCAATTATTACCTTTTCTTTTTCTTCGGTGTTTCAAAATAATTTGGATTCTTTTGAATTACATTAACGCAGTCCAGATGGTACGTTTGTTGACATTTCCCCTGACACTTGACTATTTCCTGATCAACATTACTTTTGAGGCAAAGGAAACAAATCTTGCTGTGGGTAATCCCTTGAATTATTAGTCCTTGACAACGTTGCTTAACATATTTATTATTGGAGCCAGTCGTAGTGGACGCTACGGATGAAATGGACGATGTTGTAGACATATTATCGGATGTATCGTACCTGGAATAGATTTATATTGTTACTAGCTATTTTCCCGTGCTTCGCTACGGTTACAAAATTCAACAACACAATTTTAGATTTTTGGTGGAACCGACCCCCAGAGTGAACACCGCTCTTAGTTAGAAAATTCAATATTTTATTCAAGGATATGACTTTTTGTACTTCGGAACACTTTCGTATCAAATTTCAACATTCTCGCTTATCCCGAAGTGGTACTTCTCAATTCCGATTTTTTGGTGGCCGAAAAATGTTCATTATTTTTTGCCAGAAAAATAATAAA
This sequence comes from Pachypsylla venusta, assembly GCA_012654025.1. NCBI lineage: Eukaryota > Metazoa > Arthropoda > Insecta > Hemiptera > Aphalaridae > Pachypsylla > Pachypsylla venusta. The sequence continues at coordinate 41,999,159 of CM022876.1, forward strand.
CCCATGTGTCACATTGGCAGATTATTTTTGTAGGGTCCTCTGGACGAATTCAGACTAGCCGCTTTCATGACAGATGTGCCAAAAAAAACCTTTGTGCAAACGCTGGACAAATTTAATAAAACTGATATGGGACCATCCGAGGATTTACTCTGACAATCCCAGAAAATTCATCGAAATTAGCCGAACGGCTGGTTATGAAGACGAGGAAGTGATACTGACCAACTTTGGAGATGCTTTTTTTTATTATTATTTAACAAATTTATATTAGACATCCTATTGGTAAGTTTAAAAAACACTACCGTTATTTATGACGAGGATTCACTTACTATTGAAAGGTCATTATTATTTAACAAATTTATATTAGACATCTTATTGGTAACTTTAAAAAACAGTACCGTTATTTATGATGAGGATTCACATACTTTTTCACTTCCGACTCGAGTTTCGTCTACTTCATAGACATTTTCAAGGGAACTGACTGTTTGGTGTTGTTGTTATTGTTGGGTGTCCGTTGGTAACTCAGGACCCACGTGATTAATCAGCTGATTTCTCTCATACACCAAAGTTTGAAACAGTGTCGACGATCGCGTTGATGCATTTACCTTACTCATTGACAAGTGGATGTTAGATTTGTTCATAGAGTAGGATTTCCATTTGACGATTACCTCGATGGAGCAGTGGCATCTCAGTATTTCTCATATCATGATGGATCACTGATTGATCACGTGGATCCTGAGTTACCAACGGACACCCAACAATAACAACAACACCAAACAGTCAGTTTCCTTGAAAATGTCTACGGCGTAGACGAAACTCGAGTCGGAAGTGAAAAAAGTAAGTGAATCCTCGTCATAAATAACAGTAGTGTTTTTTAATGTTTTTGTTTTTAAATATCTGTCTGCAATGGGCCTCAAGGGTGAATTACCTTTTCTTGTCTGCGGGTTTCATCGTCTTCCATTCTTCCCACAAAGTCTTTTCTTGTCTGCGGGTTTCATCGTCTTCCATTCTTCCCACAAAGTCAGGAACATTTTGGGTGACTTATCTTTTCTTGTCTGCGGGTTTCATCGTCTTCCATTCTTCCCACAAAGTCAGGAACATTTTTTCAATAAAGGGTGACTTACCTTTTCTTGTCGGCGGGTTTCATAGTTTTCCATTCTTCCCACGAAGTCAGGAACATTTTGGGTGACTTACCTTTTCTTGTCGGCGGGTTCATTGTTTTCCATTCTTCCCACAAAGTCAGGAACATTTTTTTCAATTTCTTTCCCAAACTGCTTTCGAAACACACTTCCATCACATTCTAACTTACCTTTTCTTCTCGGCGGGTTTCATAGTTTTCCATTCTTCCCACAAAGTCAGGAACATTTTTTCAATTTCTTTCCCAAACTTCTTTCGAAATACACTTCCATCACATTCCGATTTGAACTTCTCGTTTAACCCAATCTGATGCAATAAGAAATTTTCAAAGTCTTGATTTTTTCGCAGAATGTTTGTTATTTCTCGATTGTTATCGAATGGTGTCAAAAATAATTTGATTCGTTCTTCTTCGCTCAAATCGTCTATAGTCGTATTTGTTGGCGACGTGGCTTTTAATTTCGGAGGCAAATCTGTGGAGGAAAAATAAAAAAATGAAATCACATCCAAAGAGTTTTTTCCTAGTGTATAACCGGGTTGGTTAACTGAATCCAAAGTTTTACATCCAAAGAAAAGATCTAAACGTAGTAAGTACGTTTTCCTTAGATGGGTGCAGCCCTAGGAGAACGTTTAATCAAAGGAAAAAGATGAAGAAATTCTATTTAAATATTAGATTATTATTTGGGTATTTATATTTATTGAGTTAAATGATGTTATACTCGTATGTTCGACTCTGTGAAAAAGGTAATATGGATGGGACTTACCAGGAGATCCTCTGTCTTTCTATCCTAGACTCACAATAAAGTTCCACCGATTACCGAATTCTTATACAATTGTTTTATTGAATTATTGTTTATAAATCAAATTCTGAGAATCTGATCCCATCGTTCTCAGGCGGCTCTTCAGGGTTATAAATAACTAGCTGTTTTCCCGTGCTTCGCTACGGTTACAAAATTCAACAACAATTTCGAGATCGCGGAATTAATAAATCTCCTCAATTTTAGATTTTTGGTGGAACCGACTCCCCAGAGTGAACGCGGCTCCTATTTAGAAAATTCAATATTTCACTCAAAGATATTACTTTTTGCACCGCGGAACACCTTCGTATAAAATTTCAGCTTTCTCTCTCATCCCAAAGTGATACTTCTCAACTATGGGTTGGAATATATCTGAGTCAAGAATCAATTTAGCGAATCTAATAATGTCAATTTCGTTGTACGCCCTCACCTTGAGAAGTACCACTTCGGGATGAGCGAGAAAGCTGAAATTTGATACAAAGGTGTTCCGAAGTACAAAAAGTCATATCCTTGAATAAAATATTGAATTTTCTAACTAGGAGCTGTGCTCACTCTGGGGCCGATTCCACCAAAAAATTAAAGTTAAGGAGTATCACTTTGGGATGAGAGAGAAAGCTGAAATTTTATATGAAGGTGTTCCGCAGTGCAAAAAGTAATATCTTTGAGTAAAATATTGAATTTTCTAAATGGGAGCCGTGTTCACACTCTGGGGGTCGGTTCCATCAAAAATCTAAAATTGAGAAGATTTAATTTCGCGATCTCGAAATTGGTGTTGAATTTTGTAACCGTACCGAAAAACGGGAAAACAGCTAGTAATAGAGAGATATGCGTTAAGCCGCCTTCCTGCTCACCAGCGGGCTGCCAAACTGACAAAGGATACCATGTAATGTTAATTAGCTGATGATGATGATTTTGGTGGCTCGAGATGGAAATGAGATTGAGATTTCTTTAACGGATCAAAATTTTAAATATGGTGTCGGATGATGACTAGGTTAGCCCGCAGATATTGTTTCTTAGGATGGAGATAGAGCTTATTATAGATGACTAGGTTAGCCCGCAGATATGGTTTCTTAGGATGGAGATGGAGCTTCTTATAGATGACTAGGTTAGCCCGCAGATATGGTTTCTTAGGATGGAGATGGAGCTTCTTATAGCTAACTGAGATATAACTTTCACCATGCTTTCTTTGATATTATATCTTCTACAAAAGTTATGGAAAAAAGAAGTTATCGTGCCTCTAGCACCTATAATCAGACCAATTATTTCTATATTGACCAAACCATATTTCTCCTTATAATAAAAAAATTAAAATTATTATATTAAAATATAATAATTTACATCTATTTTTATTAAAAATAAAAAAAGATGCGTACGCTCCGTACGATTCGGACTCAAAATATTCAACAAACACTCACCTTTCTCCACTTTGTCTTCTTTGATTGGTTCTTTATCTTTCTTAGAAATTCTTCTTCCAACTTCTTTATTTCTCTCTAAACCTTTCTTCTTTTTCATCACATTTAATCTCATTTTATTTTTCAATAATTTTGTTCGCAATCCGACTCGATCTTTACCCAAACGTCGAATTCTAATTTTATTTTCAAATTTCTTTTTCTTTTCGTTCACCAATAATTTTTTCTTACTTAATTGCTCGTCAGGTTCGGTTTTGATTTCATTTACAATTATCGTTTGTTCCATTTCATTTTTAGGAGACATTGATAGGTCAGCAACATCTTTTTGATGACTATACGATACATTTTGAATCATTTTTGTAACTAATTCTAATTCTTCCTTAATGTCATGTGTATTTCTTAACTTGTAGAGTATTCCTCGACCAATATCGAATTGTGTTTTATATTTCAATTGTTCAATTTGTACAAATAAATTACTCAACTCATCTATATTTTTATTATTTACATTTTCCAAAGAGGTTACAGATTGATTTTCAATGTGATCCGTAGAGTTGTCGATATCTTTAGATACGTCTAAGTTACTATCAGTTCCAAGTTTTGATTTACGTTTTCTTTTCATGTTTCCAACAGTTGTATCTTTTTGAACATCTTTAACATGATCAATTTCCTCTGTTTCCTTATTAATATTGCCTTTATTATAGGCATTCCCTTCTCCATCTTTCCGATCAATTGTTTCTGTTTTTATAGGTTTAAAACCTATAAATATGTCACTTTCATCTTCGACATTATCAAAACGTGGAATTCTTCGATTTTCATTTTGTTCATTCCTACTTTGCTCTCTTCTTCGTTTATAATAATAACAACTTGAGTTAATATACGGTTCTTCTCCTTTTTTATATTTTCTTGGCCGTCCTTTGACTTTTGGAGACTGAATATTTCCAGGGGTGTTCTCATTTGGTGTAATATTCAAAAACTCATTTTGTGATTTTTCATTGGGTGTTGATATTGCTTTAGGTCTGCCTCTTCTATTTGATTTTGGAGAACCTTCTTTGTGTATTTCCGCATTTTCTACACTTTTGTTTGATTCAATATCAGATACTTGAGATTTTCTATTTTTAGTATACCTTAATGATTTCTTATTTGATGAAGTCGTTTTTTCATCATTACTTGGTGATTTTTTTAGCGGTGTTAATGTTTTTCTAGGTCTACCTCTTCTCTCTACTTTTGGAGACTTTTCATCATGTGTTTCCATATTTTCTGATACAGATTTGTTCATTTGAATATCAGACACACGCGAAGATTTTTCGTTTGTGCTCTTTTGCGTATATCTTAATGATTTTGCATCTGATGGAGCCGTTTTTCCATCAACACTTGGTGTTACTATTTTTCTATGTCTTCCTCTTCTTNTTTTTGGAGACTCTTCATTATGTGTTTCCATATTTTCTGATACAGATTTGTTCATTTGAATATCAGACACACGCGAAGATTTTCCGTTTGTGCTCTTTTGCGTATATCTTAATGATTTTGCATCTGATGGAGCCGTTTTTCCACCAACACTTGGTGTTACTATTTTTCTATGTCTTCCTCTTCTTTCTATATTTGAAGACTCTTCGTTGTGTGTTTGATCATTTTCTGGACAAATTTGATTCATTTCAACATCTTGTGATGTTTCATGTGTATTATACCTTAAGGATTTTTCATTTGAATGAGACATTTTTCCATTGTCGTCACTCAATGATTTTCTAAGTGTTTTTATTTTTCTCGGTCTACTACTTCTCTTTTCTAATTTTGAAGACTCTGTCTCATTATCTTCAATATGCGACTCATCCATTTGATTGTTACTGTTCATATCACTTTCACTTTCAATATTTATGGACAAATCTAATTCATCATTTACTAATTTCTCATGAATCTCTTCTATGTTCATATCATCCATTGTTTTATTTAAAATTAAATCTCTCATTGATGTTTTTGTTGGTATTGATGATACAATTTTATCACTAACAGTTAAGTTTTTAATTTCAACCGAATCCGATAATTTTTTTAAAGACATTTGCGTAACAGTATCAACTATAGAAAAGGTTTCAATTTCATCTGTAGACTTGACATTATTTTTTTCATCAATTTCAGATAATTTATTCTCAAAATCATGTTTATTAACAATGTTAACAGTTTCATCTGAGGTACTTTTTACATACTGTTGAGATTGTTCTTCCATATTATCTTTCACAGAATCATTTATTTTAAGTCTATCCTTAGTTTGTTTAATTTGTTCACTATATGTTACAATTTCACTCTCGCTTGTTTTTCTATTTCTAGAAAGTCTTCTACTTTTCCTTCGATCTCTTTCATCGTTATCATTTGATTTTTGTTCTTTAAAATCTTTACTATTTTTCTCAGTGGAACTATTTTCTGCATTAGATGAATTTCTTTCTTTTTTCAAAACTTCATTTAAATTTTCTTCTTTCGTTTGAATTTCATCTTCTTCGTTTCTTCCAATACTTTTCTTTTTCACTGAATTTAAAAATTTCATTTGTTTTCGAGCAATATTTTTATTAAATTTATGGTTAACGTTTAAATCTTCAGCATCACTATCGATACTTGCTACCTCATCAACAGTTGACGACTCATCTGGTACATTTTCTTCACATGACCTCTTATTTGTTTGATTTTTATTTTTTAAATTTAAGTTCCTAGTTATTTTCTTAACAGTTACAACATCTGTTTTTTGATTTGAAATAATTTTATTATTTTTTCGCCTCGTTTGAATTTTATTTCTCTCATAATTGGAAGAATCTGAAAACAAATAATCATAATCACTATAAATCTTTCTATATTTTTTGCTATTGGATCCCGATTTCCCGATACATTACGTAGGTTTATTTTTTTTCATTCTATAGTATAAAACCCCAAGGATTTCATCGACAATAACGGCAAGTGTATAAAGATCAACTTGACCTCATTTTAGCCAGCATTAACCACACCAGTTCCCGTTAGCTCACAAAAGTTAAGCAACGTCCAGCGAGGTTTTATTAAGAGGGTGACCACGTAGGTTATAGCCCTCGTGATGCCGACCTATTCATGGCTCAATCCAGCCTAGGTGCTGTCAATGTGGGTTTGTAAATTCTGAATGTTTCCAGCCGACCAATATATGTTAGAGACGTTAAGCCAAAAAGAGATCTCAACTTCACCCTTTTCCAATTCTATTCTCACTATGGTATGTACGCGACAAATACCATTAAGGTTAGGTGGAAAAGGTGATATTTGCGGCAGGCAGCGTAGAAAAGCATTTTTTCCCCCACTGGTCTACCACGATCATTTTTATTTGATCGGTTACGGTAGACCTCACCAAGATAACTTAATAATTACATTAAAAATTCCATCTTACTTTTAAATTCATTGTAAGAAAGAGCTAGGTCGAGGTGTTTCGACAGAGAATTATAAATAGATTTTATTTCACTCACTGGAGTCTTGGTGATAAGACTATATTTGAAACAAATTGGCAGTGTCATTTTTCTTCAATCTTCTGTTTGAGATAGGATTCTCTAAGTGACGGATTAGTTGATTTGGATGATCTGGTATTCTTTGTCGATATTGCAGGGGTATTTTTTTGATTTCTTCCACTACAAAAAGAATGTTCATAGTGTATGATCTTGTTTGACACATAGTAAGGAGCACCTAGCATTTTCCTCAGTGTTTTTGACTGGAACCGTTGGATAATGTTTATATTTGAAGGATTGGCGCATCCCCATAATTCAATGCCATAGGTCCAGACAGGCTTTAAGATCATTTTGTATAGTAGTATTTTGTTGTGGATCGCCAGTAGATCGCACATAGGTATTATAGAGAAGTAATCCCAACTCAAACAAATATTGAGGTAGAAATAAAGGAAAACGTTCGCTATTGCCGTCTTCTGGATTCTCTTAATCGAGAGCAACCAAAAATGTATTTATCACTAACAGACACTCATATCTTCTTCTTTTAGTCTATCTAATTCCATACCTGCACTATATGTTGCTTCGTCTTGACTTGAAGTGTCATCTTGGCTTTCTGGTAACTGATCAACAAGCTTCAAATCTTCATCTGGAAGAACAATTTCAATATGATCAATTTATAATATGGGTGTTGTAAGAGATTAAATTATTATTATTATTATTTAGTGTGTTTCAGGGGGTTAAAAACCGCTGACACATTACAAATTTGCGAACAAAAATACCCCCCACCCTTATATTCAAATAAAATTATAAATATATATAAAAAAATCAAAACTGAAAATTAGATTAACAAAATTTGAATACACTGCAAAATTAAAAGGACCTGTAAAGAAAACTGAAATTGTTATTAGTAGATACCTGAAAAAGAGAGAANTTTTTTTTTTTTTTTTTTTTTTTTTTTTTTTTTTTTTTTTTTTTTTTTTTTTTTTTTTTTTTTTTTTCATTTTTTTTGTAAATTATGTCGTCCAAATGACGGCCTTGGCGAGTGATACACATTTGGAGTCTTTCGCGGAAGTTTTCCATGACTCTCGTGAGCATACCAGCGTTAATTTGGATGATTTCTTCCAGAATTGCCTCCTTTTACTCTTCAAAGGTCCCAGGGCGATGTTTGAAGACTTCAGTCTTGAGGAAGAAGTAGCAGGGACTCAAATCCGACGAGCGAGGCCCACGATATGTCATGCCGTTAGGAGATCACGTGACCGGGGAACATGGGCCGTAGACCCATACAGCCTAAAGCTGATGATGTGGTCCTAAAGTTGTGAACCCAACTCAAAATTTTTTGTTCGATCAGGAACTGGATCTGTAGAGTGCAAACCATACTTAGTGCGGAATGCCCTCAGAGTGGCTATAATGGATTCACTTTTTTTAAAAAAACAGCTTGACACCGAACGCACAATGCTTGCGCGACCAAACCATTGCTGCACCTAAAAACTAGATGTCATTTCGTGTTGAATATCACAAACCCTACGCTCCTCCCACTATTACTTCCCCTCCCACAATTTTTTGAAAAGTAGGAGAGCTAATTGCCGCGCCCTGTATTGGACCTATTTCTCCCACAAAAACTTCCATACTGAAAATATGTCATTCTCACCTCTACCATCACTGGAATCCTCCACTTCTGCGGGATAACCAATTTCTATTTTTTCCAACACCGCCTGCTCACTTGGTGAAGATTCTTTCGATGAAACTTCAGGGATATCCTCAAAATCTGACTCGGACTCGGCCAAATACGATTCTTGCTCTTTTTCTAACCAAGAATCTAAAAACGCCTGGTGAGATTTGGGAAGTGACTTTCTAGAATATTGTTTGACTTCTTGTTTGAAAGTATTTTCTGGTGTCTCCGTTACTTCCAGGTCAATTTTTGAAATGGAATCTGAAAGAGCGAATGAATTTAGAAGGACACTAGGAACTTTGACTCCATCTCAAGAAGAGTAAAAGAACAAATAATAAAAATAGCATTACAAGATTGGCTCCATCTCAACAAGAGTAAAAGAACAAATAATTAATTACAAGATTGGCTCCATCTCAAGAAGAGTAAAAGAACAAATAATAAAAACAGAATTACAAGATTGGCTCCATCTCAAGAAGAGTAAAAGAACAAATAATAAATATAGCATTACAAGATNGAAGGACACTAGGAACTTTGACTCCATCTCAAGAAGAGTAAAAGAACAAATAATAAAAACAGCATTACAAGATTGGCTCCATCTCAACAAGAGTAAAAGAACAAATAATAAAAACAGAATTACAAGATTGGCTCCATCTCAAGAAGAGTAAAAGAACAAATAATAAAAATAGCNTGTTGGAGAGGCCGCCTTTCTTGGCCTGGAGACACAGTGAGAGTCGTTGAGAACGTTAACAACAACAACAATAAATGATTTGCATCATGAGCAGCCAGCATACATAGAGGACAGCGATCAGATACGTTCAGAGTTCAGCAAGGATGTGTATACCAGCCCTTTAAGAAGTATCTGGAGCAGCACGGGCTTGGATGAACAGCTACAATGGAAGAAACACACACAGTGAGTTGTTGTGTAAATCATTTATGGAACTGTTCATCAAACCCAACCAATCTAGAGCCGTCAGCATTATGAACAGATTCTGTTGGAGTGGCCGCCTTCCTTGGCCTGGAGACACAGTGAGAGTCGTTGAGAACGTTAACAACAACAACAATAGAGGACAGCGATCAGATACGTTCAGAGTTCAGCAAGGATGTGTATACCAGCCCTTTAAGAAGTATCTGGAGCAGCACGGGTTTGGATGAACAGCTACAATGGAAGAAACACACACAGTGAGTTGTTGTGTAAATCATTTATGGAACTGTTCAATCAATCATTTATGGAACTGGTCTGGAGACACAGTGAGAGTCGTTGAGAACGTTAACAACAACAACAACAAGCTAAAAGAAACAAAAAATATTGCATGGTCACTTACTTGTGTTGTCACTGGGATCAGCAAGCTCAGTGTTTTTCTGAGCAGTAATATCATCTTCATTATCAGACGTGACTTCCACCACTATAACATGGATGTTGCTAGTCCCAGCCTCAATATCAGAGGTTCCAATATTTTCATCTACATAATCAATGTCCCCAAGAGAGGACATTTTCATGTATAATAATAAATAACAATAAATTATATCAAATTAAACACAGAGTGTAATTTTATATTCGGACATGCTGAAATCAAAATAAGATATAATGAATGAAGGAGGTCGATTGATCAGATTGTGGACTCGATAGAATGGAATGATTTTTACGCGTTTTCATTTGTCGTCATTTTTCAACGTAGTCTCATTTGAGCTCGATACACTTCATGCAGCATGCTCCAATAGTTTCAACCCAGTGGCTCAGCTTGATTTGTCAAGGACCTCAAAATATTCGTTTAATGCCTGTGTCACTTCAAGGACATTGTCGCATTTCTTAATAAGAAATTTCATTTAATTTAAAATCGAATTGGAGTCATTGAAACATTTTGCTGATAACAAAATGGCGATATGTTTTTTTTTCTCTCCCTCTCCCGATGATCGATTTCGGAGATTGAACCTAACATATAAAATACTTGTAAAAGAAAGGAAACTATTGGTCTTCAAAAAGTGTAAGTAGTCAAGTCTACGAACATATCAAACGATCCTCGTAGCTTAGAATGTAAGGGGGAGTACAAAGAAACCCGATTGATCGAAAGAGGGTGGTAGGTTATTTTTTTTTTTAGTACGAAACCCCTAGCATATGACTAACACTAAGGACAACGATAAGCTAAGACTACCAACTAGATCCCACAGGGGACCCAGTTACATACTAGGTCCCGAACTTAATTTTTTCAAGGGGATGATTACTGGTCCTATGGAGAAAACAGCAAAAAGACTTGGTAAAACTTCCGAATCGCGGCTTTTTCGAAAAATTATCTTTTTTTATGAAAATGGCTTGAAATGGCCTTTGCNAGAGGGTAGGAAACATTTTGATCGGCCATGCCTCTATTTATGAGTCCATAAAAGTTTTACCTAGTGGGTAAAACTTTTTTTTTTCTACAACGCAAAAAATATTAATTTTTCAAAAAAGCCGCGATTCGCAATTTTTACCAAAGACTTGTGAATCTCAAATGTAGTCACCGAAGAGAGTAAGGAACGAACAAAAGTTTGCGGCATGTTAGAATTAAGTAAAGCAACGGAAACCACAAATAGAATTAGTAAAGGTGAAGAAGAAGACTTATGATTCTCAGTTACGAAACACCTAAAAACTATGGCGAGCAAACAGGGGAATATGTGGAGAAAAGGAGACGGCTACACAGAGTTATAAAAAGCATGGCTATGGCCAGTAGCGGTAAGATTATGACTACAAGTTACAAAGCACTGTGTTGCATGTATGTCAAATTTCTGAATAACTACTTTTTCTTACCATAAATATTGTGTTATTTTTATAATCCTGATTTTTCATGCAAAAAGTAATGTCTTGAAAATTCTCATCTGTTAACCTTAATAAATAGAGTGCTAATCCTAGATTTAAAGTATTTTAAACCCTTTTGAAAGTTTTTCATAAAATCATTCCCGGCTAGACCGCACTGATAAGTGGTGTTTCCTCGACATTTCATTTTGGTTGTAACATAATTATTATTAGTACCTATGATTATTGGTTTGTTTTCTGGACGAACTACTTGACTGTAGCCAACTTATATACATATGGGAATAGAGACAAATCCATCCGATTCCCCATTTCCCTACGTATTTTCAAATTCAAGGCCATACAGTACATATGGTACTGTTTCTTTACCTGGCAGGAAACAAAAAAATCATTATTCACTATCACGAATTAATCTTTTACCTACGAGACATAATTTAACATTTTCTAAAAGCAGTAAACGTATTCTTTTAAACTAGTATAATAAACCAATCTAAACCTATCAAAATTTAAATAATTATCTAAAAGTACGAGGTAAAAAAATGGTGTTTTTTTTTTTTAAAAAAAAAANCGAGGTAAAAAAATGGTGTTTTTTTTAAAAAAAAAAAAAAACTTAGACCCACAAGAATTGAATGTTTTTGGAATGGTCCATTGAACTTACCCATGATGTAATGTTTTCTATGTTCAAAATAAATCATTGATAAAACTTTTTTTATTTAATTTAAAACATTAATAAAAATAAAAGTTACTTAAATAATATACAATAAATACTTTACTTCAGCTAAATTTCTAATCTTCATTATGTTGATATTTTCGATAGACGCTGGCTGAATGAAAAAAAAAAATATATATCCCGGGTTTATTGGTTAGGAAAAAGATAATGAAAGTGAATCCGCCATTAGTAAAAATGTTCTTGCGCAGTAAATGGTGACGTCATGAGTACCACAATTTTTTCATGTTTTCAGGCGACGTACAAATCAAACCAACACGATTTATATTTATATCAGCCGATATTTATCGGTATTCGGTACCAACAAACTGTCGGAAGAGTGCCGAGTATGGTAACAAGTAGTATAGGAACGAAAGCTAACTATCGATATTCTTAAAGTATCGCTATTCTGTTCGTGTCCTAGAGCCGTAGACATTCTCGAATGGTCCGCAGTTTAACACCAAACACACGACACGCCACTTAGGCCCGATGCTACCATGACGTGTTTTCAGAGAGTTTCATCTAACACTGTGTTAATACTATACCCAAACACGAGTGTTTCAAAACTCGGCTTTTGGTAGGACCGGACCTTATTTGCAAAGCCATCTTGCCGATCGGATTTGCAATGTGATCTATTCGCATTTGCATTTTATCTATTCGCAAAATGGGTCCGACAACGAGCAGGAGTGTTGTGGCAAGCTTTTCAAAAAAAAAAAAAAAAAAAAAAAAAAAAAAAAAAAAAANAAAAAAAAAAAAAAAAAAAAAAAGATTAACGTCACTTTTTTATTGGCCTTCATGGGTTCATGTTGGACGTTTATACTTACGCAATAGAGGAATGGCCGTGAAAACGTTTCCTACCCTCTCTTCTTCTTAAATGGGTTAAAATTGGTTAAAACTTGCCACAACACTCCTGCCCGATGTGTCCTCGCAATATACACTATGTATGTGAAGCGGGCAATGTCTAGTTAGAGCCCAAAACTACGGCGGGAATATTTTGAAATTAGTATGTTTATGGTTTGGTCATTGGGTTTGGTTATTTACTAATGGTGAATGGTGTTTGCTTTTGGTTTGGACGGACTGGACGGTTTGTTAGATATTAGCTGGCTGGCCTTTTAATCCTTGCTACTTATCGTTATCATTTGTATAGGTATATTAAGTTTCACAATCCTGTGTCCTGTATACCATTTAAGAATCGATTCTCCATCAACTAATTTTCTAGTAATTACCTTTTTTATTGTGCAGGTGATAATTTATATTAGCATTCCAATAAAACAATCAATAGTGTAGGCAGTGTAGACACCAGACTGTAAGTGCTTGAAAAACCGGTGTAAGTCAATTGTTCTTTTGTTAGAATTGGTTTCCAAGCGTGGCGTAGCTTATTCATTTATTAAGTTGAATTCATTGATATACTATGTCAAGAAGGTTCACTTCACTTTTGAGTCAATTGAATATATACCTAGTAATTTTTTAACCTTCATTATCCATTTATTGTGATTTCATTTCTAAAATTGGCATTCGTATAGGACAGCTGGATACCAGGTCAGGTGTTGATATTTAAACCACAATCAATCAAGTATTTTCATTTTTGCCAAGCATGGCATCAACAAACAAGCCTTAGTTTTACAGATATGCTCTTTTGAAATACTTTCCATTCCCATACTATTTTTTAAATGGATTCTACCTAGAATTACATGTTTTTTTCAATAACTTCACCTTTTCCAAATCCTATTTGGAGTCGGCGTTGCCCTCCTTATTCCTACCGTGGCCACAACCTTCTGTTCTATGCCTTCTTTCTTGTCACGGTAATCCTCGCTTTGGTCTCATAGTATCAATGTTTAGTAAGTGTAATTTGCTGATGATTTTTGGTTTGAAGCAGAGTTTTTTTTATTTTAAGGCTGGATGCCCTTCCTAACACCAAATCTTCTGTATTTACACGGGTTTAGGACCGCCACCTATTGAAGCTGCTGGCTTGCTCCCCTCGGTGGCTTTTTCATATTTTTTAAAAGAGGGAAATCATGTATGCTCCTTTCTGATGTAACGTTTGAAATACTACCAATATTTTTCTGTTAGTAGAAGAATGTTTTTTGTATTTTGATACATTTTTTATTATTATTATTTTAATACATTTTAATTTTTTATGCACTATACAGCCTCGAATTGGTTTGCTCAATTCACAGGATGTCCCACACTCTAGCTTCTTTTAGGGACGTGCACTCTTACAACACAAGGCACTCCAGAAATATAGTTGCGCCGGCACATGGGGTTTGCCCCCGATCATTTATTGTCGGTGGTGTCCGATTATTCAATCAAATACCCATATCAATTCGCAGCCTGAATTACAAACTTTTCAGGATCACCATCGCCAATTTCCTGGTCCGGGTTGAGCCCTATGCTCTGGCAGACATTACCTGGGTTGCCTTGGTAACTTTTGCCTCTCCTTCCGAGGGCAGGGGATAATATTATTGGGTAACGGAATTATTTTATTTTGTTTATTTGTGATATTTAAATTTGTTATATTTTTATTTTGTATGACGTCATACACACACCATTGGTGTATTATGTATGTTAAATTTAATAAATACACACTCATGAACAAGTTGAAGCAATTTGAGTTAACTATTCCGTTTGTTTTGTATTTGACTGCCAAAATATAACTAAATTTTAATTCATGAACTCTATATAAAGTTTTCAAACATTAATTCATGGAAAAAACGGTCATAATATTTAATTATGAGTTGATTGTGTAATTAATTATACGTTAACAACTACAAAAACGGTGAAAATGCAGGGGCTATGTTCATTTCAAAAATTCTTTGAGATTATGTATTTTGACACGCCAAGCGAAGCGGGCGTATCCTGCTAGTTATAAAAAAATTAAAAAAAAAAAATCTTTATTTTTCATCTGAATAGATCTAGCAGAATTATATCTTCTATAATTTCACCCTTTCTCAATTCTATTTGGGGTCGTCGCTTCTTTCCTTTTTCTACCATGCCACAACCTTTGGCTCGGTCGCTCGGTGTCTACTCTCTTTAGTTGTAACTCTTTCCTGGCACAGTACCTCCTCTTGCTTTTCACAGTATCCATGGAAACTGCGATGATCTCTCATCATTGGTTTTAAGCAGAGTTTTTCATCGCTGTATGCCCTTCCTAACACCAAACCTTCTGTATTTACACGGTTTTAGGATCAGCTTGCTCCCCTCGGTGGCTCCATTATCTAGAAAAACTTCTTCTTTCACTCACCTTTTCCCAATTTTATTTGGGGTCGGCGTTCTCTTCTCTAATTCTTCCCCGCCATAACTTCCTATCTAACGCTTCCTCTCGTCTCCAACCTTTTTCTCATATCTCTCTAGACCTTATCCTTCCATCTCAGCTTTGATCTCCCTCTCTTTCTCTTCCCCTCTATATCCATTTTCTCTACCTTTTTGGCCACGTAACTCTCCTCCCAAACCATCTCATTCTACTCTCTTATATTTTCTTTCCGAATGGCCCCACTTTCACTGTTTCTCTGATTTTCTCATTTCTCACTCTGTCTCTCCTTGTTAATCCACACATCCATCTCAACATCCTCATCTCAGCTACCTCCAACTTTCTCTCTTGTGCTTTGGTTATAGCCCACGTCTCCACACTATACATCAAAGCTGGTCTCACTACTGTTTTATAATTATCTAGAAAAACTGATTCATAATTATTACATCCTCAAATATCTAACATTTATTTAAAACCCGTTTTTTTAGGTCCAAAAGGTGTTTTAAACGATTGGGAACAATATAAAAAACACCAATTACAAATAAAATCAGAGAAACAATTACAAAGACTTGAAGAAATAAAAAAATTACAATTGACTTGTCAATCTGATAGAGAAGAAGAGAACTCAAAGAAGGATGCCGAAGAAGAACTGGAAGATTTGGAAGATGATAGGTTCTTGTATGAATATCAGAAAGAAAAAATGAGGCAAATGTATGAAAAGATGGTGAAACAGAATGGAGAAGAAAAACGATTCGGTGAGTATGCAGAGGAAAAAGATATTCTAGCAATAAATCTGTCCTATGATAGGTATGAACCGAGTACCAAATTGGTGTCCTATGCAATCATTTAATATCCCATTGCAAAAAATTCTATTGTCTTTCTGAAAATGTATCACAAGATGGGGGTAGTTATTTAAAAAACAATAGTTGGACCCTCTGGGGGCCACATGGGACCCGTCCCTGAAAAATTGGTCACATCATCAGGTGGTTTAATTTTGGGTATAATACCATGCAAAATTTCAAAACTCCAAATAAAGCTGTTCAAAAGATATTCAGGCGGTCTCGGACTTTTTGGGCACCCTGTATATATTAATGATTTTTAGATCAGCCTATATCATATTTTTTTTAAGTATCATGATTTACCTATGTGAGAGGGTCTGACAATTTTCAATTTTTTCATTTACAGGCGAACTTGTAACAATTCATAATAGTGAACAATTCCTTGCTGAAATTGACAACGAGCTTCCGTCCATTACAATTATCATTCACTTATCAGATGATAACAAACCAGCTTGTCGTACATTGACATCCCACCTGAAACATCTCAGCCAATATTATCCTACGTACAAATTTTGTGTTCTAAATATTTTCAATATTGATTCAAATTTATTGAGTAATAAATTTAAATCAAGCGCACTTCCGACAATATTAGTTTATAAAAATAAACTCGTAATAGGAAGTTACGTGAAATTAACAGATCAGTTGGGAGAAGTTTTCTATATGGAAGATTTACAATGTTTCCTTATTGAACATGCTGTACTTTATGACAGGAATTGTGTGCCAGGTATATTGAATAATACGACACAACAGTCGGATAGTGATTAACATTTACAATGTTTCCTTATTGAACATGCTGTACTGTATGATAGGAATTGTGTGCCAGGTATATTGAATAATACGACACAACAGTCGGATAGTGATTAA
>CM022876.1:42025326-42043654 GCA_012654025.1 Pachypsylla venusta
GCCTTTTATATATAAAGATCCTTTCTTAGTGCACACTTACATGGTGCAACGAAGGTCCCTGCCAAATTTCAAGTCTGTAGCATTAATAGTTTCGGCTCTACGTTGATCAGTCACTCAGGACATTGTCTTTTATATATAAAGATTCAGCCGGTAATTATAAATAGGCCACTCTGTAAAACTTCAGTTCAGATTTTGCTTATATATATAAATATTTATTTTTTTGACTTTTCATTTTCAGGTCTGTAAAAATCCAGCCCAAATAAAGGATTTTATTATTATTGAAAGTTCATTTTTATTTTTTATTCGTAGGTACTCAAACCCAACGCACTCATCGGACAACACTTTTTGCCAACAAAAATTCATACAATAAAATCTAAAACAAAAATTTAAAACTCAGAATACATAGAAATAAAATACAAAATTTTATGAAAAATACAAAAATAGGCATTTGGCTATATCAACAGCGCTGAATCGAATTAAGTTTAAACGGGTGAACAGAAATTTTTGCACCATCTCTATTTCATTTTCAAATAGAAAAAAAAAAAAAAAAAAAAAAAAAAAAAAAAAAAANAAAAAAAAAAAAAAAATGCGTTTCATTAATCACGTTTCAATAAAAGGATATGGTTTGGTAGTGTAGTAGTTAAGACGCCCTGACTGGTTAACAGTAGGGCATGGGTTGAAATCCTTAACAGTAGGGCAGCCAACCCATGGAATTTCATCCTCATACATTTGATATATTTACCATTAGAGGACATGGAAGTGGCGGGGATTACCAACATCTAGTCCGACGTCCTCAGAATAGCATAATATGCAGGGTGGTCCATTTTAAGTGACGCAGTTGATTTTTCTCGGCCCCTGTAGGAGATACAAAAATTCTATTCTCAGATTATTTTCATAGCTCAAAGGGGGACATGCTATTGCACCTTTGCAAATCTTTCAAGGTTACCCTTCAAGTTTATTTTAAGGTCAAATTCATTTTCTTAAATGGAACATTCTAAAATTCTACATTCATTCAAATATTTACTTTTTGTTTTCACTTGAATTTTTTTTCCATGTTTTTTTTTTCTTCTCAAACATAATGGGTCGTGCGACATATCAAACTAAAGCTCTCATCATTCTTAATCAGATGGTGTGCTCTTTTTATTTTGATTTGTATTTGCAATTTTTTACATGATTTTAAAGAGCTGTCATAACTACGTAATATTCAGTGTGCGGTGAATCTTGTTGCGATTAAATTTCAGCCAGCATTATTTTCAAGTAAAAACAAAAAGTAAATATTTGAATGAATGTAGAATTTCAATATGCAATAAAATTCAGGTNTTAATCAGATGGTATGCTCTTTTTATTCTAATTTGTATTATTTTGATTTGTATTTGTATTTTTACACATGATTTTAGAGAGCTGTCATAACTACGTAATATTCAGTGTGCGGTGAATCTTGTTGCGATTAAATTTCAGCCAGCATTATTTTCAAGTAAAAACAAAAAGTAAATATTTGAATGAATGTAGAATTTCAATATGCAATAAAATTCAGGTCGTTCCATTTAAGAAAATGAAGTTGACCTTAAAATAACCTTCAAGGGTAACCTTGAAAGATTTGCAAAAGTCACTATAGCATGTCCCCCTTTCAGCTATGAAAATAATCTCAGAATAGAATTTTTGTATCTCCTACAGGGGCCGAGAACGACTGCGTCACTTAAAATGGACCACCCTGTATAATACCCAACTCTTTCACCCGACTCACTTTGCGTGATGGACACGGAAAGTAATAACTGAATGACACCCGAAATAATATTCGATGTTTCAATGATCATTACATATCATTCATTAAATGAGCGTAATGATCAGACTGGAAAGAATAGAAGAGCGAGTTTGGAATGAGAACTATGAGAAGATCGATTTAATTCTATCGCTCAGCCACTCCAATGAAAAAAAATATTCAATTGAATCCCTCAGTCAAATCAATCAATTTATTTCTACCACTCTCTAACGCAACGATCAGATTGAAAAAAATAGAAGAGCGAGTTTGGAATGAGAACTATGAGAAGATCGATTTAATTCTATCGCTCAGCCACTCCAATGAAAAAAAATATTCAATTGAATCCCTCAGTCAAATCAATCAATTTATTTCTACCACTCTCTAACGCAACGATCAGATTGAAAAAAATAGAAGAGCGAGTTTGGAATGAGAACTATGAGAAGATCGATTTAATTCTATCGCTCAGCCACTCCAATGAAAAAAAATATTCAATTGAATCCCTCAGTCAAATCAATCAATTTATTTCTACCACTCTCTAACGCAACGATCAGATTGAAAAAAATAGAAGAGCGAGTTTGGAATGAGAACTATGAGAAGATCGATTTAATTCTATCGCTCAGCCACTCCAATGAAAAAAAATATTCAATTGAATCCCTCAGTCAAATCAATCAATTTATTTCTACCACTCTCTAACGCAACGATCAGATTGAAAAAAATAGAAGAGCGAGTTTGGAATGAGAACTATGAGAAGATCGATTTAATTCTATCGCTCAGCCACTCCAATGAAAAAAAATATTCAATTGAATCCCTCAGTCAAATCAATCAATTTATTTCTACCACTCTCTAACGCAACGATCAGATTGAAAAAAATAGAAGAGCGAGTTTGGAATGAGAACTATGAGAAGATCGATTTAATTCTATCGCTCAGCCACTCCAATGAAAAAAAATATTCAATTGAATCCCTCAGTCAAATCAATCAATTTATTTCTACCACTCTCTAACGCAACGATCAGATTGAAAAAAATAGAAGAGCGAGTTTGGAATGAGAACTATGAGAAGATCGATTTAATTCTATCGCTCAGCCACTCCAATGAAAAAAAATATTCAATTGAATCCCTCAGTCAAATCAATCAATTTATTTCTACCACTCTCTAACGCAACGATCAGATTGAAAAAAATAGAAGAGCGAGTTTGGAATGAGAACTATGAGAAGATCGATTTAATTCTATCGCTCAGCCACTCCAATGAAAAAAAATATTCAATTGAATCCCTCAGTCAAATCAATCAATTTATTTCTACCACTCTCTAACGCAACGATCAGATTGAAAAAAATAGAAGAGCGAGTTTGGAATGAGAACTATGAGAAGATCGATTTAATTCTATCGCTCAGCCACTCCAATGAAAAAAAATATTCAATTGAATCCCTCAGTCAAATCAATCAATTTATTTCTACCACTCTCTAACGCAACGATCAGATTGAAAAAAATAGAAGAGCGAGTTTGGAATGAGAACTATGAGAAGATCGATTTAATTCTATCGCTCAGCCACTCCAATGAAAAAAAATATTCAATTGAATCCCTCAGTCAAATCAATCAATTTATTTCTACCACTCTCTAACGCAACGATCAGATTGAAAAAAATAGAAGAGCGAGTTTGGAATGAGAACTATGNAAAAAAATGTTTCTCATTTTAAATTATTTTAGGGGCAATATATTGTTCAAGACCTAACGCCAATAGCCATTGACAAACCTGAAATAATAAAACACGGAAAAAAAATGTTTCTCATTTTAAATTATTTTAGGGGCAATATATTGTTCAAGACCTAACGCCAATAGCCATTGAAAAACCTGAAATAATAAAACACGGAAAAAAAAAAATTCTCATTTTAAATTATTTTAGGGGCAATATATTGTTCAAGACCTAACGCCAATAGCCATTGACAAACCTGAAATAATAAAACACGGAAAAAAATGTTTCTCATTTTAAATTATTTTAGAGTCGACCACTAGAAAAATCTCAACTTTATAGAGTGCATTTCATTTGACTCTCCCTTTTTTAAACTGACTTAAAAATTTGATTTTTTACGTTCCAAGTTAGTGTGGAAAAGGGGACTTTGAAAGAATACTTCCGAAGCACAGAAATCCATGTCGGTCGTCAAAGGCAACCAAGGGCAGGATCGGAAACGATATCTTTGATCTCATTTCCTTAGAAGCTACTGCATTATCCTAACTATGTCCCCTATTATTTTTGCATGAGTATGTTCTATTTTTGTAAGGTGAACGATTTACTTACACTTTCTTTCTAATTTGAGCTACTTTTAGTGTTATGAATTTATAATTATAATACTAAAGGCTATATTATAAAACTCTACTTGAGTGCGAGTTGGAGTGGCAGGGTGTCTACCAAATCGTCAAAGTGAAATTCCCTGACTTTTTCAGGTTTTTCAGTCTACTTTTCCAGATTTTCCGGTGTACTTTTTCAAGATTTTGTCTCCCCATCTGGCTTCAAAAAACACAATATTGGGGCACAGGGACCCCAAAAACTATACAGCAAATTTCCTTCATACCCTAAACATGTATACCAAAATTTTTGAGAAAAACGATAATAAGCGCCGCAGACAAAAAATTTCAGGAAAAGCATGTTCACGCATAAAATTGGCCATTGAGATAAAAAAAAAACTCAATTTGAAAAATTCCCTGACTTTTCGCGTATTTTCCTAAATTCCCTGACTTTCCCCTGACATTTCCAGTCTCCTAAAATTCCCTGACAATTCCAGGTTTTCCAGTCTGGTAGACACCCTGAATGGTCACTACCACTTGAGTGTCTTTTTTTTTTTTTTAATTTTTTTCTCTTCTCACCCAGTCTGGGTTGGGCCGGAAAAATGAGCCAACGATACGTGGCGTTCCCAAGCGGTCACACATCCAAGTACTCACCACGCCCGACGTTGCTTAACTTCAGTGATCTGACGGGAACTGGTGTATTCAACGTGGTATGATCGTTGGCTCTAATGTCAATTATCGTTACGTAGCAGGGTTGGCAAGTTTAAAACAATCTGTTTTAAACATAGGGGTTGTTTTAAACCTGTTTAAAACATGTTTTTTTTAGCTGTTTTAAACACTATGTTTTTTTTTCTATTTCGAATGGTACCTCCTCTCACGAGCAACCCGGATGAAATTATGAGCAGAAGAGGACGAGTTTTGGTTTTGCGTGTGGCCTACCTTGTCCTTTATACCATGATTTGCACTATAAAATTATTTCCTAACGAAGAGGACAAGTTGCTTAGAAAAAATATTTTGTAACGGTCATTTGGTGGCTTCTAAATGTCTAGCGAGGTGTTGAGCAACAACCGGCATAAAGTCAACGCCCTATTAAAAAAAAACGCTTGTGGTGTGAAATTTGATATCAATGACGTCATCACCTGATATTTTACCCAACGGCGCGGCGTTGATTTTGGTGCATAGTTTGGTGGAAAAAAAACTCCCCCATTGATATCGATAGTTATTTATTTAATCCGTGAGTTGTTTTTATTTACCAAACTCAACGGCGCCGACGTTGAGTAAAGTGGTGTATTTCTTTCTCTCTCACTCTCATTGTAATTGGTACCTATATTTGCTTTCTCTTTCTCATCTGATTTTAAATGAAATATGATGTCGTCATATAGAAAGAGAAAGCAAATAGATACCAATTACAATGAGAGTGAGAGAGAAAGAGATACATCACTTTACGCCGGCGCCGTTGAGTTTGGCAAATAAAAACAACTCACGGATTAAACAAATAACTATCGATATCAATGGGGGAGTTTTTTTTCCACCAAACTATGCACCAAACTCAACGCCGTTGAGTGAAATGGGTTATGACGTCATTGATATCAAATTTTACACCACATATATGACGACATCATCTGATTTCATTTCACTACTCAACGCGTTGAATAAAAAAATTCCCCCAATAACGATACTACATAATTTTGTACAAAAAACTTGCATATTGCAAAAGTGAAATTTTATTTTAGTGATTAATTTTTATGTTAAAACACAGTTTTAAACACTGTTTAAAATGTTTTAAACAAAAAAAGAACGTTTAAAAGGTTTTTTTTTTTTTTTTTTTTTTTTTTTTTTTTTTAAACGTTTTAAACAGTTTTTAAAATGTTTTAAATCGTGTTTTATTTTGTTTTGTTTTAAACATGTTTTAAACAAAAAAAGAACGTTTTTTTTTTTTTTTAAACGTTTTAAACAGTGTTTAAAATGTTTTAAACCGTGTTTTATTTTGCTTTGTTTTAAACCAAAAAACCGTTTAAAACGTTTTTTTTTGTTTTAAACACTGTTTAAAATGTCGTGTTTTATTTTAAACATGTTTTAAACAAAAAAAGAACGTTTAAAACGTATTTTTTTTTTTAACGTTTTAAACAGTGTTTAAAATGTTTTAAACCGCGTTTTATTTTAAACATGTTTTAAACCGTGTTTTATTTTGTTTTGTTTTAAACATGTTTAAAAAAAAAAAAACGTTTTAAACACTGTTTATAATGTTTTAAACCGTGTTTTATTTTGTTTTAAACATGTTTAAAACAAAAAACCCGTTTAAAACGTTTTTTTTTTAAAAAAAAACGTTTTTTATGCCAACCCTGTTACGTAGGAAATCAATTTGAAAGCTCCAACTTTCAGCTGACAAAGTTGTTGACAGTTCAAATTTTCCCATGTATTTGAACAAATGAAAAAAAAAATAATAATAAACCTTATTATGGCTATAATCAAAATTTGAAGTGCCAGCGTCTACGGCACGTTGAATACCCCAGTTCCCGTTAAATCACTGAAGTTGAGCAACGTACAGCGAGGGGTTGTACAATGTGGGTTCGCGTCCTCGTGATGTTGGCTATTTTTCCGACCCAATCTAGGCTGGATGAGGTCAATGTAGGTAGCTGGTTTGCAAGTTTCCAGCGAATAGAGGGTAAAACCCACGCCTCGAATGACCAATAGATATTAAAGAGTCGTTCAGCCAAATTAAGAAAAATAAGTTTTTAGGTTGGACCGTTCAAAAAAAAAGAAAGATACTCACTTGTTCTTTAGACCATTCTGGGACAGGCATATTCTGCCAATGATGTGAAGATTCCTTTTTGGATGAAAGAAAACCACTTGAATAATTATCTTGAGGGTTAGGTGGACTCCACACGTCACCGGAATCTGAACAGAAGAACAAAGAAAAAATCAAAACCACAAAACATTGATATAGGGTAATTGAACAATACATTTCCTATGTAGACATTGATATAGGGTGATTAAACAATACATTTCCTATGTAAAACATTGATATAGGGTGATTAAAAATATATTTCCTATGTAAAACATTGATATAGGGTGATTAAAAATATATTTCCTATGTAAAACATTGATATAGGGTGATTAAACAATACACTACCTATGTAAAACATTGATATAGGGTGATTAAAAATATATTTCCTATGTAAAACATTGATATAGGGTGATTAAAAATATATTTCCTATGTAAAACATTGATATAGGGTGATTAAACAATACATTTCCTATGTAAAACATTGATATAGGGTGATTAAAAATACACTTCCTATGTAAACATTGATATAGGGTGATTAAACAATACATTTCCTATGTAAAACATTGATATAGGGTGATCCAGAAATACATTTCTATTGTAAACATTGATATAGGGTGATCCAAAATTACATTTCCTGTGTAAAACAATGATATAGGGTGATCAAAATTACCATTCCTATTTAAAACAGTGATATAGGGTGATTAAAAATACATTTCCATGTAAAAAATTGATATAGGGTGATCCAAAATTACATTTCCTATGTAAAACAGTGATATAGGGTGATTAGAAATACATTTCCTATGTAAACATTGATATAGGGTGATCCAGAAATACATTTCTATTGTAAACATTGATATAGGGTGATCCAAAATTACATTTCCTGTGTAAAACAGTGATATAGGGTGATCCAAAATTACTTTTCTTATGTAAAACATTGATATAGGGTGTGACCCAAAATTAAATTTCCTATGTATCTAAAACATTGATATAGGGTGATCCAAAAATACATTTTCTATGTAAAACATTGATATAGTGTGATCCAAAATTAAATTTCCTATGTAAAACATTGATATAGGGTGATCCAAAATTACATTTCCTATGTAAAACATTGATATAGGGTGATCCAGAAATACATTTCTATTGTAAACATTGATATAGGGTGATCCAAAATTACATTTCCTATGTAAAACAGTGATATAGACTGATCCTAAAGTAATATCCAAAAAAAAAAAAAAAGCTTTCTGTACATGGAGAGTTGGTGTTTGTTTTATTTTACAGTTCAGGTGGATTTGGTCCATTAGGATTTTATTAGTTGATTATTAGTTCAGAACAAACGAACAGATTATTGACTAGCATGCTATCTTGTGTTCAAGGTTGTGACTACATACAGAACCGTCCCGGATAACGGATTTCAATTTCAAAACAAAAACTCTGTCAATTGAGGAAATGTTATGGTCTTTGTTATTTTACTGATGTTGAATAAAATACCCCCTCCTTATACCCGAAAATTTGATATTTATATTTCACGGTATGTACAATTCAAAAATCCGTACGTCTGTCTGACGCGACGAGTACCGATAACGTTAATTTTGCCATTTAATGTTGATCGGTTTTGATAAAATTTGGCATGTACATTGGGGTCTAAATATTCACCAAAACTTTTGGTCATATAGGGTTATATACCAATTTTTTTTATTGTTGTTGTTAACGTTCTCTACGACTCTCACTGTGTCTCCAGGCCAAGAAAGGCGGCCTCTCCAATAGGATCTGTCCATAATGCTGACGGCTCTAGATTAGTTGGGTTTGATGGATAGTTGCTGGCTGCCCATGATATATATCATGAGCAGCCAGCATACATAGACGACAACGATCAGATTTTTTCAGGGTTTAGCAAGGATTTATATACAAACTCTTTGAGGAAGTATCTGGAGCAGCACGGCTGGGTCCAACGGAGGAAAAACAAAGTGAGTTGTTATTGGAACGATGTTGATGGTCTTTGGCCGTGCCCGAGGGCACGGGTAGCCCCGGTACGAAGAACCAACCATCTTGGAGGCCTAAGACCATCAACACCGTTCTTTTTTTTTAGTAAAGTCGATCAAGGCTATGCGGCAAAAGTGTCGCTCATGGTGTACGTAGGGATTCGATTTTCTTTAGTTGTCAATCAATGATTGGCATCAACGTTTTCAATGATCAACGTTAACCAGATGTATGAGACATCTGGCTAAAAAAACATCTGGGGCGTAATTAGACCCTAAATTTGAGATACATACCAAATTCCAAGTCAATGGCTCTTACCAGTCTCTTTTTAGACAGGATTAATGAAAACCAGTATAGACCGCCAGCGGTATATTTTATTGCACCCAAAAATTTCGGAGCTTGCCGAGACCCCAAATATAACATACATACCAAATTTCAAATCTCTAGGTCTTACCATTCTCTTTTTCAATAATGAAAACCACTAAAAAGCGGCAAAAACTGCCAAGTGTGTTTCGATTGCACCCAAAAGTTTTGGACCACAATTAGAGCCCAAATGGGACCCATATATCCAAAGTGGCAAAAGTGTTCTACGTAACTTGAAACGTAAAATATCAGATTTTGAGGGGGGGGGGGGGAATTTTTTTTCGTGACGATTCCAAAGGTTCATTATTGAAAATAATAAACCAAAAATATATATTTTCTAGCTTGTCTGTACAAAGATATATTATGGTGAAGAGTGAGTGGGTCAATCATTGAGCCGTACTTGGCGTTTTAATTCTCGTTCAGTTGATAAAAAACAAAAAAGGTAAAATAAGTGCAAAATAGAGGCGACTCCTGTTGAAGGGATTGAAGGGCTAAAAAACTCAATGAATATTCAAGATGCGATCATTTTATAATAGGTAAAAATAATCAATATTTTGTAAAATATGTAACACTCATACGAGACAAGGCAAAGGGGAGGACAAATATTTGCGCACCAGAAAGCAATTAAACTCTGAATTGATATTGTGAATATTTTTTCAGAATCTTACGCTTCTTCCGACTATTTTTTTTTAAATTTTACAAATACATTATTTATTTGCTTTCTTTGTATTTTCTTTAATTATCATTTTTAAGTAGGTACTTTTTCTTTTCACTATTTTCATGTGATGCACTCATTGTGTATCACATTACAAATTACAAGGGCACTCCTTTTTTACAGTCATGCCATTCCGGAAACGAGAAAATTCGACCAGAAACCTCCGGACCAGAGTCAATGCTCTTAACAACTCTGCCACGGAGATTTGGCTTAACCATAGTCTTTAAGGGTTAAATAGTATTTTCATTAAAATTAGTGCTGTCATGCTGTGTTACATCGGGTATCCAGAATGGTAGAAACCAGATCATAGTCCATAGCATAAATATTTTATCTTTCACACAGCATGTTATCATGTAAAAAAAAAACATAAGCCTCCCAAATATTATTAAAGAATAAATAAGAAGTCGCCCCTGGTGCAAAGATTTGGATTAGACAGTGGATTATTATTTTGGTTCGGTTTCTGTTTAGACATTAGCCAGCCGATTCTTAAAACCAGATCGTAGTTACAATAAGCCATGGCGATAATTAAAGCAAGATATGTGTTGAGAAAGAACTTTGGATTAATTGCCTTCACTATTCAAGATATGAAATCATTACCCTATATATATATTCCTGTTTCTAAAAAATCTTTTCACAGTTAAAAATAATCTATATTAATAAATGAAGGATATAATTCCCTATGAAGTCATAAGTAAGGATTTTTTCAAAACCCGTATAATGGGTCTTTTTTTTATAAATAAAATTAAAATTACCTGCTTTACAACTCCAAAGCTCAAAATTTACGAGTGATGAGAAATGAAAAAAAAATAAAAAAAAAACTATTTTTTTCAGTTCATTACATTAACCACACAGAAAGGTTATGCGTCTAACGCAAACGATAGAGTGCTAGTTGTAATATAAATCAGTATGTTTTCTCGACAGTTTTTTTTAATTTATTTAATTTCATGGTCAGACGATTTTTATTTATCTTTTTCAATAACATATTCGCCTTTTTCGAAAAATAGGACAAGGGAAACAAACATATACATGATAAATGGGTCATAGTTCTTTTTTTTCTTCGAAATATGTATTTCATGATTCAGAAATAAAATATAGCCTTTAATGACAAATATCTAAACATTTACCTAACGCAAACTCTATACTAAGGAAAAAAAAGTCAGACGTTAGAAACATACAAAATAAATAAAATCGTTAAAATATTTAAAACAACAAGTTGGTTAGAAAAAATGGATGGGAGAAAGGAATCACACGCCATTTTGTCTAACCTGAAAGAGACTTCATTTTCAATCTAAAATTCGAATCAAAACCAAACTCTTCATCCGAATTCGCTTCTTCCACATCAACCGGTTTTCTTTCAAAATAATTTTTATTCTCTTTTAAACTGTCAACAACTTTGTCAGTTCTTTGAACATTCTCATCTAATATCTTTCCAAGAAAATCATTTTTCAAATTTTCAAATTTTAATTGACTTTTCAATATTTTTTGTTTATCTTTAGATTGTTTGAAATCATCAACAACAGTGTGTTTGGTAATCTCTTTCTTCTGTTTTAAATTTTCTCCAATAACTATAGAGTGTTTCCAATTGCTTTCATTAAATTGTTTTTCTAAGTTTTCTATAATCATATTAGTTTGATTGAAGTTTTCGTTCGATTGTCTTGGAATCTCATTGACCTCAGACAAGTTTGATTTGTCATCGGCAACAATATCCTCGCATTCAGATATTTCTTTTGATTTCAAATTCTCTTCTCTCTCAAAAAATTCAATTTTATTTCCTATATTTTGATCATTTTCCAAATCATCAGTTCCTATTTCTTGTATTTCATTATCTATTTCTTCTTTCCTGTTCTCTTTGATAACATTTTTCAATTCATTTATTAATTGTTTATTTATTAATGGAACCATATCTTTATGATGGTTGATTGGTTTGGTCAAATCTTGTTCATTTTTAATATCGTTTACTAAATCATACCTTTGTTCTGCTTTAGTTACAATATTTATACATATGTTTTCACTATTTCTATTTAGAGTTCCCTCTGTAAATGTTTCAATATTATTGTTTACAACAAGTTTGTTTTCATTTGAAGAATTTACAAGCGGTTCAACATTTACTATGCTGTGATTATTGTTTTTATTATTTACATCTTTTTTACAATTAACAATGTAGTTTTCCATGAAGGTTTCATGATGGTTTTGTTTCGTATAGGTCAATTGTTTTATGACAGGATCTTTCTCTTTGTGTATATTATCAGAGTTTGTAATAAGGTTACTCTGTTTTGGTTCAATTTTGTCTGAATTATTTTCGAAAATAACATCTTTGTACTTATCTGTTATAGATTTACGATTATCAATGCTTACATTATCATTTTCTTTTATGACACGATTAATGTTCTCTTTGTGTATAATAGTTTTACAGCTATCAGAGTTTGCAATAAGATTACTCTGAGTTGGCTCAATTTCGTCTGATGTATCATTGGAAATAACATTTTTGTCTTTTTCTATTACTGATTTACGATTATCTATGCTAGTAATAGTGTCATTATCTTTTAGTTTTATATCCCTCAACTGTTTTATAACACTAGAGATACCTATTTTATCTTTATGTAGTCTGGTTTTAGCAGTATCATAATCACTAACAATATTTTTTTCTTGATAATTTCCATGATCAATTATTTTCTCATTATCTCTTGTATCAATATTTTGATTGATTCTTTTGTCAATAATTTGATCAACATTTTTTTTCATTCTATCTAATTCATTAGAATTTCCAACAGTTTCTAAATTCTCACAAGATTTGCCGTATTGTTTTGAACCAAAATTTTGTTTTAATTCTTTTGACGACTCCATATCACTATGATTTTCAAATAAATTCTCGTGGCTCAGAAAATATTTTTTTCTTTTTTTTAATGATACTAAATCATGAAATATTTTTCGCACACTATGGCCACCATTACTCTTTTGATTAGTTGAACTTCCCGCTTCTTTTTTTTCTTTATTGTTTTTATTTTTAATCGCAATTTTGGGTAATTCATCAGATTTAGATTTTTTCAAAACATTATTGAAACCTAATGACTTTTTAAAATGATTAAATTTCGATATATCTTTGTCTGATTTACTATTTTTTAATTTATTATTGGTTGGATTGATTACATTTGTCGCGTTAAGATTGTTGATGGAACCTTTACATACCGCTTTTCTGTTGTCATTATCAATTGACTTAAAATCATTCTCACATTTTCCTTCTTCCAAATTATTATTTCTCGCTCTTTTGATAGATTCTTCAATAACTGAACATGTTTTATTTTTAGATTTCTTTATTTTTTTCTTATCTTTCTTCCTTACAACATTTTTTCCATTGTCATCTTCTTCTTTTGGAATTTCAGTATTTATTCCCTTATTATTATCCACAGTAATGTTTTCTACCACCATTTTAGTTATACTATCATCTCCTATTTGTTTACATTTGGCAATGGTTCCTTTAACATTTTCATCACTGTTCTCGTTTCTCTCTATTTCCCTATTTTCAGTATTTCCTTCGTTGATCAAATATTTATTCAAACTGTCCATTTCTTTTGAACAGGACTGTTTTTTAACTTTGCATGATATTTCCTCACTTTTAATATTTTGAATTATTTTTTTGTTTTTACCGTTGGATTTTATAGAAACAATGCTATTAAGTTCAAGATTATTTTTTATCGGAGACAGTACCGTTTGGGTTTCTTTCATCTCATTGACTCGTGCTTGGTTTTCTTTATCTAGTTCATTGACTATTGTTTTTTCATTTGTTGACGATTTCAGTTTCTCATTGTCATATGTGATTTTGTTGTTCGGCAGAGTATAATTTTCATTTAATTTAGTAATTGCGTCAATAATTTTAGTTGCTTCGTTTATAGCATTATAAGTAAGATGAGGTGTGATTGAAGACGAATTTGTAGTGGACAAGTGGGAAGACAACGTTGCTAAAGTAAAAAAAAAAAAATCAATGGAAAACAAATCAAGTCACATTAAACATGTATCGTGCAATTTTTTTTTTCTAAACAAAACATATTGTTGTTTAAGAAGCGGAATCTCGTATCTCCTGATTTTTTTTCTTCGATTTTTAGGTTTTGGTATATGTAGATAAAATAAGTAAAAACGAGCGAACTTTGTCTAGTTGGAAATTGTATAGATAAAAATACAAATTTCGTTACAATAATTGATTTATAGTGAAACTAGGTATGCCGAAATTAACTCTGTAGAGTATAGAGAGAGGAACATTGTATATTTATTATTTTGTGTCTTTGTTTTCATTGAAGAATGTTCGTCTCCATTTTTTTCGATTATAGTAAGTATTGATGGGAATCAGCAAAAATTTATTTTTGGTGATAATTTTCATTGACCATTTTTTTCGTCTCCTGATAAGTTGCAATGTTGGAGATATGAAGTAGCTCTTCTTAAACAACTAAATAAAGAGTATATATAATATATATGTTTGAATAGAAGCAAGACATAATACCGAACATAATTACAATATGTGGGCATGCCCGCCTAATAGTGTTTATAACAGGGTGTCCCAAAAGTCCGAGACCACCTGAATATCTTTTGAACGACTTTATGTGGACTTTTGAAATTTTGCATGGTATTATGTCCCAAATTAAACCACCTGATGGTCTGAACAATTTTTCAAGGGCGGATCCCATGTGGCCCCCAGAGGGCCCAAATTTTGTTTTTTAAATACGAACCCCCAATAGAATTAGAAGTACTTTACACGTCTAGCGTGTTTGGTTTCAAAATGGCGGACATTTGAAATTTCCAAGAGATGACTTCCAAGAATGTTAAAACTAGGCGATTTTTTTGCAATGGGATATTGAATGATTGCATAGGACACCAATATTGAGGAATCTGCTTTTTAGACATAATTCGCCTAGTTTTAGATATTCCGCCTACTTTTAGAAATAATTCGACTAGTTTTAGACACTCTTGGAAGTCATATCTTGGAAATTTCAAATGGCCGCCATTTTGAAACCAAACACGCTGGGCGTGTAAATTTTTTGGCAAAGTACTTCTAATTCTATTGTCTTTCTGAAAATCTATCACGAGATGGGGATTCGTATTTGAAAAACAAAAGTTGGACCCCCTGGGGGCCACATGGGACCCGCCCCTGAAAAAATGGTCAGACCATCAGGCGGTTTAATTTGGGGTATAATACCATGCAAAATTTTAAAACTCCACATAAAACTGTTCAAAAGATATTCAGGTGGTCTCGGACTTTTGGGACACCCTGTATATTTGAATTTTCCATGAAATTAGGTATACATTACTATTTATTCACTTTATTTTTATTTATTTGAAAATATCCGAGTTTTGACAAGGTTGGGTAAAATGCTTACCCGAACATCCATGAATGGCAGCATATTGGCATATCCAAGTGGAAATAAACTTTAAAAAATACAGACTACCTACATTTTTTATGACAAATTATTAATAATAAAGACAATATCGATTCTAAAATTTTTTTTATTATTAATTTGTGGCGAGCTTTCAATAGTTCTCAGACTATCATCGTCTGAACATCGTAGAGTCAACATCGGCCTGACGATGATAGTCTGAGAACTATTGAAACNTATTATTTAACAAATTTATATTAGACATCCTATTGGTAACTTTAAAAAACATTATTATTATTTATGACGAGGATTCACTTACTTTTTCACTTCCGACTCGAGTTTCATCTACTTCGTAGTCAGTTTCCTTGAAAATGTCTATAAAGTAGACGAAACTCGAGTCGGAAGGGAAAAAGTAAGTGAATCCTCGTCATAAATAACGGTAGTGTATTTTAAAGTTACCAATGTACCTACATACTAATAGTAATGTGTGTGCCAAATTTCACAAGACTCTACGTTTAGCCATCGTGGAGCTACGTTGATTATGAGTGTCAGTCAGTACACCAACTGAGCTTTGCGTTTTATAAGTATACACGATGAAAGTGTTTGTTACTCACCTCCTGACGACATTGAAGATGGTGAACTAGCTACTGGTGGTGGTATCCAAGTGACAGCTGCTCGTTTGACATTAGCATTTGCTTCATTGACAGCCTGTTTAACTTCTTCTACTAAATTGAGACTTGTCAGAGATGATTCTAAAGAAGAAGTTTCACTGTTGGAAACTCGACGTTCTCTTTCCGCTAATACTTGTTTTAATTGTTCTGCTAAAGATGAAGGTGGTCCTGAGAGATTGCTACGATTTGGAGTGGATGAACCTGAAATATAGAATTAAAGGCATGATATTCCGTCGCGTCGTCTCGAAATTCATCTAGTTCGAACCGATGATCGACTCACGTCTAATCACGTGTTTCTAACTTCTCTTTATAATTTATTTTATTACTTTTAAGTCTTTCTCAAGTTGTTGTTGTGGTAGAATCATTTACAAGCCAAAGAAGAATTAGACCGATAATATTAGGCATGTTTTATTTTAACTTATTTAAAATAATGTAAATAATAAAAATAAAATACTGTTTCTTTGTGTTATGATTTATGATGTCACAACTCTGGTGTTCACTGCAGCATTGTAGGATTTTCCCAATATCAATCATTATCCAATTCCTTTGATTTTTTCTATTTTACCTACAATACTGTTTCTTTGTGTTATTATGTCACAACTTTGGTGCTCACTGCAGCATTGTAGGATTTTCCCAATATCAATCATTATCCAATTACTTTGATTTTTTCTATTTTACCTACAATTCGGGCACCTGATCGCTATGCGCATTCACGAGGCAGAGTGGGCCCCAAAAACATCCAAATCACAGTGACAAATTTTCGCCCCTGCCAGGATTCGAACCCTGGAGACCCTCCGGAGTGCAAGACAAGTGCAATGACCACTGAGCCATGGGAGCTGGTAAATAATGTAAATAATCGAACTCCTGAGGAAAATTCTGTTAAAATATTTGAACACTTTCAAGGTCAAATCGAATTCTAGCAGAATTGACCCAAAATATCAGTTTTTTAAAGTGAACTAAATATAATTTTCATTTCAGTTTTTGGCGGGTTTATCTTCTTCTTTATCATGTCCCTTCTGCCCTAACGAGCGTCGGGTGGCGGGTTTATCTAAATTGAAAAGTCTTGTTTCTCTTTGATATGAAAATAAGTCAAAGAGAAATGAGAAATAAAGTACATAAAATGAGATAAAACTCAGTTCAATAAAAAAAAAAAAAAAAAAAAAAAAAAAAAAAAAAAAAAAAAAANAAAAAAAAAAAAAAAAAAAAAAAACAGGCCTATTGATAAAATTTTCTTTCCTCACAATGATTATGGTTGCTATGAGCCTTATTTTGATTTGCATTGCTGTATTGATGGTCTTCGGCCGAACATTTTTGAATGCTTGGGTTGTCCCTGTCTAACCAACCAAATGTCAGCATTTTCTGCGCAAAAACACACTCTCTCTTAGTAGCCTGTGATTATCGCATGCGCCTTTTCTCGTGGCTGTAGAATTTCTTTTGATCAAAATAATTCAATCTGTCTTTTTATTCTTCTTTACAAAAATCAGAAAATCTTATCTGGAATATGAATCCAGATACAGTGGCTATCCTCTTGGTTTTAGGTATGTCTTTTTTTTGAGGGGGCGGGGTCTATTCCCAGTCATTTTTTGATATCTCTTATCGTTTGAAAGCATAAATCAGTCAGTATAGCAACCGGGCTGTGACAGTATGGTATTCAAGGATTTTTTCATTCGATTTTGGGACTCTACGTATTTTGAAACGTAAATTATGATTTTTAAGGATTGATTATTTCTGAGATCATTATTGAAAATATTAAACCAAATGTTATGATCTCGTGTTTGGGATTTCCTGCTGGTTGATTCTACGCACCTACCAAGGCAACCGAAGCATAGAAAATGCTTGCTTACTTACTTACTTAATCCGTCCCCTTCTACCGTTGGTGTAGGGGTTGGCAGAGAGCTCGCCATTTGGATCTGTCAGCAGCACTAACCAACGCCTGTCTCCAGGTAGCTCCCCTCTCACTCACTGCTTCCATTATGTTGTCTTCCCATGTACATCTCGGTCTTCCTCTGGATCTTTTGCCGTCAATTTTAGATGGTATGCTTGTTCTGGGAATCTCTCATCTGGCATCCGCATGACATGACCGAACCAGCGTAATTGGGATGTTCGGATAGAAATCAGGAGGGGTTCTACTTCGAGGGAGTCCCGAATGGTTTGATTTCGGATTCTGTCTCTTCTTGTTTTACCCTCAACTCGCCTGAGGTATTTCATTTCAGCTGCCTGGAGTCTTGATTTGTGCTTGCTGGTCAGGGTCCATGTTTCCGCACTGTAGGTGAGAGTTGGGCGGAAGACAGTCTTAAAAACAGTCAACTTGGTGTTCTTGGAGACTTCTCTCTTATTGATGAACCCTTTATTCATGCATAGAAAATGCGTTTGGCCAAAAACCATCGATAGAGCAATGCCTTTTGGGGGGGGG
>CM022877.1:41057-62705 GCA_012654025.1 Pachypsylla venusta
TGTCACGTCTGTCTAGGACTGCAGGGACTTCCCTTTCACAACAACTCTTTAACATTCTTGTTCACATTCTTCTCGGTGTCACGTCTCTCTAGGACTGCAGGGACTTCCCTTTCACAACAACTCTTTAACATTCTTGTTCACTTTCTTCTCGATGTCACGTCTGTCTAGGACTGCAGGGACTTCCCTTTCACAACAACTCTTTAACAATCTTGTTCACTTTCTTCTCGGTGTCACGTCTGTCTAGAACTGCAGGGACTTCGCTTTCACAACAACTCTTTAACATTCTTGTTCACTTCCTTCTCGGTGTCACGTTTGTCTAGGACTGCAGGGACTTCGCTTTCACAACAACTCTTTAACATTCTTGTTCACTTTCTTCTCGGTGTCACGTCTGTCTAGGACTGCAGGGACTTCCCTTTCACAACAACTCTTTACATTCTTTTTCACTTTCTTCTCGGTGTCACGTCTGTCTAGGACTGCAGGGACTTCCCTTTCACAACAACTCTTTAACATTCTTGTTCACTTTCTTCTCGGTGTCACGTCTGTCTAGGACTGCAGGGATTCGCTTTCACAACAACACTTTAACATTCTTGTTCACTTTCTTCTCGGTGTCACGTCTGTCTAGGACTGCAGGGACTTCCCTTTCACAACATCTCTTTTAATTCATCTTCAGACAAAGTAAACAACAAGAAGCAGGACCTCTGCAAACTTTGCATTGTCAGTTTTCTGTTGCCCGCTTCCGTACCGGAATGGAAACAAATATTTTTGTTGTTATAGAATATTCCGGTAAAAAAAAAAAAAAAATGTTCTCTTTTCGAGAATGAAGAGGGTCAATTTTCCAAATGATTCCCCTGGGGCTCTGCTCCGTATTTCAAGAGCAAAATATTTATATCCCGGAATGAAAGCTTTACTCTTTTTTTTGAATTTACAAATCTTGAGCTCTGTTTTTATTTTACGAAAGCACAAAGAGGCTGAAATTTATTTTTTGAGTAAATCTAAATTTAACACTTGGGCAATCTGTTTACAATCCAGAAGATTGGAAAGAGATTGTCCAAGACAGAGGAGTTTGGGCAGAGGCTGTTTGAGACTGCTTATGGTCGATAAGGCCCCAGCCACAGAAAAGAAAGAGTATATATTATTGTACGGAGGAGACATTTCAATGTTTTTTTTTTTTTTTTTTTCACCAAGCCTGGGTTGGGCCAGAAAAAAGAGCGAACGATACGTGGAGTTCCCAAGCGGTCACACATCCAATTACTGACCACGCCCGACGTTGCATAACTTCAGTGAACTGACGGGAATTGGTGTATTCAACGTGGTATGATCGTTGGCTATTTCAATGTTTTTGATTTTCATCAAATAAATCTCTAGCCAGTTTTGAAAATCGCGATGTTCCGCGATGAATCATTTTCCGTACAGGGATGGACTAGTCATCTACGAGTCGACTCATGATTCAACTCACGAGTCGAATTATCTTTTTGGAATGAGTCGACTCTCAAAGGGTCGTCTTACGAGTAGCTTTTTTTTGTTTTGTTAACTGATAAAGATAATATAAGAAAGAAATATTTTTCCGGGTGTTTGTAATTTACAAAAGGAAAATGTTCTTTTTTTTTTTATTTGGCTTAACGTCTTTTTAACATCTATTGGTCATTCAAGACGGGGGTTTTACCCTCCATTCCCTGGAAACTTGCAAGCCAGCTACCCATATTGACCTCACCCAGCCAGAAAAAAGAGCCAACTATACGTGGTGTTCCCAAGCGGTCACCCATTCAAGTACTGACCACGCCCGACGTTGCTTAACTTCAGTGATCTGACAGGAACTGGTGTATTCAACGTGGTATGATCGTTGGCTATTTCAATGTTTTTGATCTTCATCCAATAAATCTCTAGCCAGTTTGCGATGTTCCGCGATGAATCATTTTCCGTACAGGGATGGGCTAGTCATCTACGAGTCGACTCACAACTCGACTCACTCACGAATCGAATCATCTTTTTGAAATGAGTCGACTCTTCAAAGAGTCGACTTACGAGTAGCTTTTTTTTGGTTGACTGATAAAGATAATAAAGGGAGAAATATTTTTCCGGGTGTTTGTTGTTTACTGAAGGAAAATGTTCTTTTATTCTGGTGACGATTGATTGTGATGTCTTTTTAATGTATTCGCCGAAAGGTTGGGGACGTTTATTTGGTAGATACCCCTTTTGTCAATTGGTTTTATTATTTTTTTTTGATCAAATAATGGCATTTTTGAAAATTGTCACTCGATGCGAGTCGAGATCGAGAGTCGACTCATATGTGTGAGTTGAGGCATGTCGAATCACCTAAGTGATTCGAAAATCCAACGAGTGATTTATGATGTTCGGGTGAGCCCTTCTGATTTATAGACTTTACACCTTTCTGTTCTTTATATCCGGCACTCTAATCATCACAAGAGCATAAATTCTTTTTGTCTGTTTTCAAATCCATATTTATGGATCAAATTTCCTATTATCAAGCGAGAAAGAATATCGTTTTTTTTAATTTGGCTTAACGTCTCTTTAACATCTATTGGTCATTTGCTGGAAACTTGCAAACCAGCTATACCCACATTGACCTCACCCAGCCTGGGCTGGGCCCGAAAAATAGCCAGTATCACGAGGGCGCGAACCCACATAGACACCCACATGGTACAACCTCGCTGGACGTTGCTTAACTTCAGTGATCTAACGGGAACTGGTGATGTATTCAACGTGCCATAGACGCTGGCTAAACAAATAAAATTAGTTTGTCGTGTAAAAATAAACAAATTTATTTACATAGAAAAAAAAATTGATTTCGGAGAATATTTAATTACAGGTCCCCATCTTAATTAATCCACCCCTTCAACACGGCCCCTCCGACGCGATATTGACACACCACCCTCCGACACTTCAGTCCCATTGTATGGTCAAACAATAATATTTTGAATAAATCATACACGTAATGAGTACTTTGGCCACAATGCGGGGGGGGGGTACCATGTCGCCTCACACGAATACTTATAATTAACAGAATTCTTAATTATTTCAATGTTTATTTAGAACTTAGAGGACAAAAGAAATAAAATTTCGGGCCAATTGCGAGCGAACGTAATTTGGGTTTATTATTTTGTTTATGACCAAGAAAAAAAAATGAAATTCGATATTTTAGTATTTAACGATTTCTGCGTTCTCCTGGAACATTATTTTGATAAAAAATATAGAAAAATGAGTCGACTCATGAATCGACTCGTGGATGACTAACCCATCCCTAGTAGATATAATTAGAATATAATTGTGCGAGGGGAACGTACGTTAGAGAGAGCGAAAGTTTTCAAACTTTCTGCAGGAGTTCAGGATTAGAAAGTTGTCTGGGAAATATTTTAATTTAGCTGATGTCTATAACTTGGTAAGGATTTCAAAGAAAGTCAAATGAAAAGTATATGTTTTCCAAAATATAGAACCCATTGAGTACCTTTAAAACTTTTGATATTTTATGTTTCCAGGTTTGTCGAATAGCAAAATCGAATAAAAAAAAAAAAAAGGCCAACGGGAACTGGTGTATTCAACGTGCCATAGACGCTGGCTCCGTATAATTATAAGTTCACTGCTTATGCAGAGAGATTGTTGATCATATGAGATTATTATTCATTATAGAACATTTTGTTCTGACGACAAAATGCAAAACTCATTTCGGAGAAACAAATCTTCTTAATATATAAATCAGACCTATGTATGAGCGGTTGTCTGTTTCAATACCACAGCCCAAACGATTGAAGATACCGAAAAATTGATGGGAATGGACCCCCTCCCCTAAATCATGATCTACGACCCTAGGAAAATTATCAGAACTAAAATATGTGAAACCGTTTTCGAGTTACGGCCAAATTTCCAATTTCTTCTCCAAAATCTGACAGTCACGGTCCAATAACTTAAATTTT
This sequence comes from Pachypsylla venusta, assembly GCA_012654025.1. Taxonomy (NCBI): domain Eukaryota; kingdom Metazoa; phylum Arthropoda; class Insecta; order Hemiptera; family Aphalaridae; genus Pachypsylla; species Pachypsylla venusta. The sequence goes on from CM022877.1 coordinate 44,987, forward strand.
GTCGCGACAACATATCAACTCAAAGCGAGAAAGATTTAGGTGACCGTTTAGTCCTTATTTTAGGTCATTTTTTTTGCAAAAGTAGGACCAGCCATTCCGCATTCCGGTGGCCCTTTAGTCCTTATTTTAGGTCATTTTTTTGTTGCAAAAGTAGGACCAGCCATTCCGCATTCCAGTGGCCCTTTAGTCCTTATTTTAGGTCATTTTTTTGCAAAAGTAGGACCAGTCATTCCGCATTCCGTTGGCCCTTTAGTTCTTATTTTAGGTCATTTTTTTTTGCAAAAGTAGGACCAGCCATTCCGCATTCCGGTGGCCCTTTAGTCCTTATTTTAGGTCATTTTTTTTGCAAAAGTAGGACCAGCCATTCGGCATTCCAGTGGCCCTTTAGTCCTTATTTGCGGTCATTTTTTTTTTGCAAAAGTAGGACCAGCCATTCCGCATTCCAGTGGCCCTTTAGTCCTTATTTTAGGTCATTTTTTTTTTTTGCAAAAGTAGGACCAGCCATTCCGCAGAGTTACGAGTTCTAAACCGGAAACGGGTAAAATAAAATTTAGAAAATACTAAAAAGTCAGAATGGGCGTGCCTCTAAGGCTCGCCAGGCGAAACGTTTAAATCTTGATTTTTAAAGGTTGCAATATACAAGGTTGACCATTTCCCCCCCCCCCAATTTCCATTGTCCTAGAAAAACAAAAATAGCAATATAAGAATCGTAGCGAAGCACGGGTGGAACAGCGAGTAAGTTCATATAATTATTTTCAAGAATGTTCGCAGTAGACACAGTCTTTGCTCCGACAGCCTCGTCTCAAAAAGGTAGAAAAGTTGTATAAAATATTTTCCAAACTAATAATACTTGCTATTTGTATAAGAGTTGCCTCGAATTTGTTTTTTTATACGAAAATAAAGTAATAAAGTTTTGTCTTCTTAAAAGTTTGTTTTCGAAACAGTGACAGATTTTATGATTTATGGTAAAAATGAGATGCGAAGAAGATTTTCGGTCTCTGGTTGGGCCTACCTACGCTAAATACTGTCCATATATAATTCATTACACAAGATCCTGTCTGTTTATTTAGTTTATGCTTTATTGACATTTGAAATAATCGGGAGAGCGTTTGGATCAGGTTGGAAATTGAATCAACTGTTGGAGATGAAAAGGCTGAGGTATTTGAGACTTTAGAGATGAAAAGGCTGAGGTATTTGAGACTTTAGAGATGAAAAGGCTGAGGCATTTGAGACTTTAGAGATGAAAAGGCTGAGGCATTTGAGACTTTAGAGATGAAAAGGCTGAGGCATTTGAGTCTTTAGAGATGAAAAGGCTGAGGTATTTGAGATGTTAGAGATGAAGAGACTGAGGCAATGAGCTGTTAGAGATGAAGAGGCTGAGGCAATGAGTTGTTAGAGATGAAGAGGCTGAAGCATTGAGATTTTAGAGATGAAAAGGCTGAGGTATTTGAGATTTTAGAGATGAAAAGGCTGAGGTATTTGAGATTTTAGAGATGAAGAGTCTGAGGCATTGAGATTTTAGAGATGAAAAGGCTGAGGCATTTGAGACTTTAGAGATGAAAAGGCTGAGGCATTTGAGATGTTAGAGATGAAGAGACTGAGGCAATGAGCTGTTAGAGATGAAGAGGCTGAGGCAATGAGATGTTAGGGATGAAGAGGCTGAGGCATTGAGATTTTAGAGATGAAAAGGCTGAGGTATTTGAGATTTTAGAGATGAAAAGGCTGAGGTATTTGAGATGTTAGAGATGAAGAGTCTGAGGCATTGAGATTTTAGAGATGAAAAGGCTGAGGTATTTGAGATGTTAGAGATGAAGAGCCTGAGGCATTGAAATGTTAGAGATGAAAAGGCTGAGGTATTTGAGATGTTAGAGATGAAGAGTTTGAGGCATTGAGATGTTAGAGATGAAGAGGCTGAGGTATTGAGATGTTAGCGATGAAGAGGCTGAGGCATTGAAATGTTAGAGATGAAGAGGCTGAGGTATTGAGATGTTAGCGATGAAGAGGCTGAGGCATTGAAATGTTAGAGATGAAGAGGCTGAGGCATTGAGATGTTATAGATGAAGGGGCTGAGGCATTGAGATGTTAGAGATGAAGAGGCTGAGGTATTGAGATGTTAGAGATGAAGAGGCTGAGACATTGAGATGTCAGAGATGAAGAGGCTGAGGCATAACTTAATTTATTTTAGGCAACTCTTCTGGGACAACTGACTTGAGTTTTCGCACTCTGGCTTCTCCTCACTTCCTAAAAAATAAACCGTCCCACGTGAGATTCGACCAAAGAATTCTGATTGGTTGAAATACCTCAATTTTGAAAGCTATTGGTCATCGACATTTGCTGATCCAAAATCAATGTAAAATAATGAAACACCATCTCACGTGAGATTCTAAAGTAGGACTCTGATTGGTCGAAATGTATTAATTTTGAATTCTATTGGTCAGCGACTTTTGCTGATCCACAATAGGTATTGTTTGGAACTAACCGAGGTCTTTGACTTATAGGGAAAAATAGCATTAACCGAGGTCTTTGACTTTTTTGGGAAAAGCTAATTATTATAATATCAAAACCATTGAACTCTGTCTGATAGAAATGCTGAGTTTTAGTTTGAAAACCAGAGGCGAAGTCTCAAATCGTAACAATAGAAAGCGTTCCCGCAGGGTGGACAAGAAAAATACATTGTAGAACGTTAGTCAGTGTACCATTTTATTTAATCACCCTGTCAAATTGTTCAAAATTGAAAAATTACAAATTATTCTAAACGGCCTTTTGAATTGATGAAGAATTGGACTGCCTGGATATGATTAAAAACTAATAATAATTTTACGAAGCATAATTATAATTGAAGTGCAAAAATTTCGCTGCCGAAAATTCATAAAATGTTTACTATCAAATTTCGCTTAAAATTAAAATTTAAATGAATTATTTTTTAATTTAAAAACTATAAAAATTCATGTCCGTAATATTACAACACAATTTTAATTACAATGTTATGTGTATGAAGGTACTCTCGTCTGTGATCGTTTCGCTGTTGGGACATTTAATTGACGATATCAAACAAAATGGTGGACGACAGATCTATTACAGTGGTACCCTTGAAGTATGAAAAGGTTTCGAAATGAAATGACCAAGAACTAGATGAGAGGATATCAAGCAAGTAGCAGGAACAAGAGGGCCGGATTAACCATTAGGCAGAATAGACAGTTGCCTGGGGCCCACGAAAAATGGAAAAATCTTTGAAAATTTTCTTACAAACATAAAAGTCTAAAAAATTAAATGAAAATATAATCAATCACAACTGAAAATAATTGAAAAAATACAAAATAATCAAACAAACAAAATGAAATCACAAACGTCACTTGAAACTTAGTTTGTTTTTATTCTAGAGATTTGGAGGAATTTTAATAAAGAAACTACTTCCATCTTTAGACTCGACTAGACTGATGATGATGAATCGAATGATCCGAAACTAGTTTCTTCATAAATAATTATAAATAGGAGTTATATTTCTGTTAAAGCTAATGCTTTGTCACAATGCACTTTTCCATATAATTACTAAATGTGTTGTCTTCGCTTGGATTCGAACCAAAAGCCTCCTGGTTACGAATCCGTCATTCTTACCAACTGAGCTACTGAGGCTCTTAATAATTATAAATAGTGTTTTTGGTAAGTGTTTTGTTTTAATTTATTTAAATGTTAATATTTTTTAACACTTATAATTAACATGTTATTCAAAGATTTCAAAATCATTTTTAATCTCTCTCCACTGTCAACTCGCTATCATTACTTAAGTCAATTTGTAATTCCGTCATTTTTTAGAGCGTCTTAAAACGACTTGTCCGATTTTCATGAAAATTTGGTATTAACAAATATTATGATGTTCATACTTATTGACGAAATTGCTGGTTATATCGTGGTTGATTTGCTGAAAACTTGAAAACCAGCTACCCACATTGACCTCACGCAGCCTGGGTTTGGCCGGAACAATAGCCAGCATCACGAGGGCGCGAACCCACGTGGACACCCACATGGTACAACCTCGCTGGACATTGCTTAACTTCAGTGATCTATCGGGAACCGGTGTATTCAACGTGCCATAGAAGCTAGCTTCTTGTCCCATAGCTGGTTTCTTGTCCCATATTTTCTCAATATCATTATAGATCGTTTTATTTTCTTTCCGTTTTTGTAGCCCCTAAAGTCAATTTTATGAATTCTATTTTAATTACAAAAATTCATTAATTTATCTGCCGCGTCTTTTAGAGACCGAGAAAATAATTCACTGTGGACTTAATGATTCATTGTCATTTTTTTAAATGATTTTTTTTCTCTCTCTCTCTTCCTCTTTTCAATTTCTTTGATATTATTTTAATTACTGTTTTATTTTCTCTCCACGGGACTTAGAGTAGCGATAAGGTTGGGGCGGGGGTACGAAGGTGGGATCAGAGGAGACAAAAATGTCTTTAAAATTTCAATAAACTCCTCGTTTTAATAAGATTTTTTGTTCATAAAATTTAAATATAAATGACAGCTATTCTCGAGAAAAATAAAATCAATTTGGATTTTTTTCCTGAGCAGGAAAGGACCTTGATTTCTGTATGTAAATGCTAAGAGCGTTATGTTCTTGAACTATGCCATAGGTTCTTCGTTCATTATTGCAAATAATAATAATATATATATAATAATAAAACGATAGGACGATAAAACACTCGCAATAACAAAGAAAACGTTAACAAATACTAAATCGAAGATCAAGTTCATAGATCAGCCAACGATCATACCACGTTGAATACACCAGTTCCCGTCAGATCACTGAAGTTAAGCAACGTCCGGGCGTGGTCAGTACTTGGATGGGTGACCGCTTGGGAACACCACGTATCGTTGGCTTTTTCCGGCCCAACCCAGGCTGGGTTAGGTCAATGTGGGTAGCTGGTTTGCAAGTTTGCAAAAAATGTTCATAGATGAAATTTCGGAAGAGTTTGAAATTAAAACAGGAGTTAGACAGGGAGAAGGGCTTTTACTCATCCTTTTTAATTGTGTCTTGGAAAAAGTTATAAAGCAATGGGAAGAAGAACTGGAGGAAAAAGAAATCAGCCAAGACATCAGATTAGGATATAGAAGAAATAACCTTGGAATCAACTGATGATCTCGCGATCTTATCCTAGGACATAAAAACTGCAGAAAAACAAATAGATATATTGAAAAGAATAGCGGAAAAAAACAGGATTACAGATCTCTTTTGAAAAGACGGTTCCATGACGAACATGTATGTATGTATATATATATTTATTGTGTGCTAAATTTTTGCGACACATTACAATTGAATAAAATATGAGAAAAACAATATGATGAAAATTTTAAATTGATGGAATGATGGAGTGCCTAAAAATTATATATTCCGTATATAATTAATAATTATTATAATCCCTACAATATAATAATAAAATGAGAGAGACCGATTCGTCCACTAAAAGTCAAAATAATTCAAATATCAAAGAGATTTAAAGCTAAAGGTAATATTCGGAGGCACCCAACCGACCACTGCCAGACCACAAATGTTGATCCCATTATTGGAGGAGTTAACATACACGGCGTGACAACGGTAGGCCGAACGCAACCAAAAGTCTACCAAATCTAAGTAAAATCTCCCCAGCATCCAAATTCAAACTCTTAATAACGAATCGATGCCACCCATCAGGAAATATTTTAACGTCTATTTTTTTTTTNAAAATTGGTTGGTCCTGACTTTGTGTTCTGTGTAGTGTTTTATTTCAAAATACTCAAACAAGCAATAAAAAAAGTTCAAACGAAATTAATAAAAAGGATAAGAAAAAGGGAACAATATGAGAAAAAGAAAACAAATTGAAGAATTCTGTGACTTTGTGAACGGAACATTCTTAGAATTTTTTTCAATAAAGTTAGATTAGATTGAAATATGCAATGCTGTAACAAGCAAAGGGAATAATATGAAGCTTAACAAAGTCAAGTGAAGATATAGTCATTTTTAACCTTCATTATGAAGGTTAACAAAGTCAAGTGAAGATATAAGAAAGTAGAAAAGTTTAAATACCTGGGAGAAATAATACAAAAGAATGTAGAAAAGTTTAAATACCTGGGAGAAATAATACAAAAGAAAGTAGAAAAGTTTAAATACCTGGGAGAAATAATACAAAAGAAAGTAGAAAAGTTTAAATACCTGGGAGAAATAATACAAAAAAATGGATTGGAAAAGGAAGCAAACAAGGCAAGCACAAGAAGAATGGAGGTAGCATACCAACTTACTAAGAACATATATAACAAAAAAGATTTATCCATAGCAACCAAAATAAGACACTATAATACTGTGATCAAACCAGAATGTCTGTATGCTGAGAGGACCTCACATTAAACAAAAAGGAGAACTCGAAGAAATGGAAAAGAAAGAAAGAAAAATCTTAGGACCAAAGAAAGAGGGAGAAATATACAAAAACAGAAACAATACGGAACTATACACAAAAACTGAAAAATTGTCAGACTCATTTCGAAAAAGAAGATTAATGTTTTATGGGTCACTTGCTGAGAATGAATGATGGAAGACTATGCAAAAGAATATTTCAACATTTTAATAAGCAAAGCACAAACTCAAAATGGTTACAAGAAATAAGATCAGATTTGTTGGAAATGAAACTGGAAGAAAGAGATGTATTGGACAAGAATAAATTCAAAGAAAGAATAAAAGACTGGCCAGGTTTTAAGGAGAAAGAGAAGAATAAGTTCAAAGGAAGAATAATAAATTCAAAGGAAGAATAAAAGACTGGCCAGGTTTTAAGGAGAAAGAGAAGAAAAAGTTCAAAGGAAGAATAATAAATTCAAAGGAAGAATAAAAGACTGGCCTGGTTTTAAAGAGAAAGAGAAGAAAAAAAACGGGTTGTAAATGGACAGAGGAAAGAAAGAGGGATCATAGTGAACGATTGAAGAAGTTTTGGAAAAGAAAGAAGGAAATTGAATGAGAAGTTGTTTTTCGTGGTTCAAAGTTGGCCGTAAAAAGAAGAAAAAAAAAAGAAATATAATACAACTCAATGTAACGATAAATATATGTGTAAGTGTGTGTGTATGCATCATTAATTGTTTAGCCAAAACGGTAAGAGATATCGAAAAATTGATGAGAATGACCTCCCCCCACCCCCCGAAACCATAGACCTAAACACCAGATAAAATATCAGAATTCAAAAATGTCAAACCTTTTTCGAGTTAGGGCCGATTTTTCGATTTTTGACCGAATTTAGACGGTCATGGTCCGACAACTTAAATTTTGTTGCGATAACATATCAACTCAAAGCGAGAAAGTTTTATGTGGGCCTTTTAAACCTTAATTTGAAACATAGTTTGCAAAATACGGTCCAACCGTTTTCGAATTATAGCCGTTTTTTTTTTTATTTTTGAAAGGAAAATCATAGAATACTATTAGCACGGGAACGGACATGCCTCTAAGGCGCCAAGCTATAGGCCTTAGCGATGCACGGGCGAAACAGCCAGTTGCAAATAATAATGAACCAAAAAATCCATTGAATCAACAATATGGCTCCAATAATTCATTTATGACGCAAAATTTATATTTTTATTTTATGTAAATAATTAATGCCTATTCATTTTAGGTATTATAAAACTGACTGACGTATAAAATGGAATGAAAATTTGAAGGAATCCACCTACCTATTCCCCTGTCAAAAAATTATGTTTGTCCATATGTCTGTATTTTTGACGGACAGGACACATTATTAATCTTTTTTTTCTGTTTAAAAAAAAAAAATCATTTCTATAAAAACAAAATTTATAAGCTATGTCCAGATAGAATGTAATTGATCGAGCGAAGTGAGTTCTATGTGTTAACTCCACCGATTTCACGATCAATTTGTTGTCTTACAAAAAGTTTTTTTTTTTTTTTGTACTACAGTAAATTGTTCATCAAAAGCGGACCTAGCCAACGATCATACCACGTTGAATACACCAGTTCCCGTCAGATCACTGAAGTTAAGCAACGTCGAGCCAGTCAGTACTTCGATGGGTGACCGCTTGGGAACACCCGTAGGTATCGTTGGCTCTTTTTTCCGGCCCAACTTAGGCTGGGTGAGCTCTATGTGGGTAGCTGGTTTGCAAGTTTCCAGCGAATGGAGGGTAAAACCCCCGTCTTGAATGACCAATAGATTGTTAAAGAGACGTTAAGCCAAATTTTTTTTTAAAAAAAGCGGACCTCACTTGGTCTGATTTTGATTGTTAAAAATGGTTGTGCGACCATTTTTCGCTCTTGTTGAGCAGATTTCATATTTGATACAAGGCGTTCTAACTGGTTTGCCGTGCTTCGTCACGGCTGCCAATTTCATCAGCAATTCTAAAACATCTTAAATTTGCCTTTTTTTTTTTGTAGGTACTTTGTCGTAAAAACTTGATATCGAATTTCAGCTTACTCGCTAATCCCGAATTGGTACCTCTCAATTTTGGATTTTGTTTGTTCATAGGGTGGGTAGTATACAATTTCAATTTCAAAATTTATATTTTTATGGGTTCCTGACGTACTATTGTCGTGGCGTTCTTTTTTGTTATACTCCTTCAGTTTCGGCTAGAAAATGTACAAAATGCCGCTACATATAAGTTGTCGTTCTTAACGTTTTAAATGCATATTTAATTTACCTGTACTAGTTATAAATTATCATGCGATGTACCTAGTTATATACTATTCTGAACATCATAGAGTCAACACAGTTCCGAGGATGATAGTGTGAGTGCTATTGAAAGTCCGCCTTTAAAATTAATGGAAATAATTATTTTCAATCTTTTTTTATTTATATTTTGTAAATAGTTTTATTTTTAATACTTATTTACATACACCTACACTGTTCCAATCTATTAGACTCCCTTAACCCATAAGTTAGGAAAAATGACAAATGTCGTAACCTTTGAAAAACGTCGAAATCAGTAATGAAAAAGCAAGATATCGTTCTCAATTTAGAAATTATGAACAATTTTTTATTTTTTTCAATTGATACTCGAGTTCACGTTCAAATATCTGGAAGCATCTTTATTTTTTGTCGAAATGTTTAATGACCAAACTACACATAGGTGATTTTATAAATAAATGGATTTCAAATTTATGAAACAATTATTTTTTTGGTCGGTTTGTCCAATGCGTACAATATTTTTATTCAATTAGACTTCTGAACTCGCAAAGTGTGTGTGTGGGGGAGGGGGGGGGGAATTCAGGCAGTGGTGGATTTTTTTTTTTTAATTGAAAATTTCTAGTCGCAAAATTAGTCGCAAAATAAACTAATTTTTCAGTATTATCCGTAACGTTTCACGAAACTCTTTTTCTCTCATAAAAGCCATTTTGGCACTCCGAAAATTGTCTTATTTACATTGAAAATACTCCTTAAATCCGAAAGCATACCAATTTAAATATAATCCCACTTGAATTAAAATTTAATAATATTCAATTTGAATTAAAAGTTTTGAAATTTAATATTAATTATAATTAGAAGTGTATTCTAAATAGTACAGCTTCTTTAACTCCACTGATGCCTTCTTTTGAAGCAAATTTAAAGGTGATCCAAATGATTTTTTCAGTGCAGGCTGTAAGATTTTATGCAAGATGGTAACTTTGCATCTCCACTAAATATCTAACTTATTACTTAGTGTAAGATTTTATGCAAGATGGTAACTTTGCATCTCCACTAAATATCTAACTTATTACTTATTGTAAGATTTCATGCAAGATGGTAACTTTATATCTCCACTAAAAAAATCTAACTTATTATTTAGTGTAAGATTTCATGCAAGATGGTAACTTTGCATCTCCACTAAATATCTAACTTATTACTTAGTGTAAGATTTTAAGCAAGATGGTAACTTTGCATCTCCACTAAATATCTAACTTAATATTTAGTGTAAGATTTCATGCAAGATGTTAAATTTGCATCTCCACTAAAAATATCTAACTTATTATTTAGTGTAAGATTTCATGCAAGATGGTAACTTTGCATCTCCACTAAAAAATCTAACTTATTATTTAGTGTAAGATTTCATGCAAGATGGTAACTTTGCATCTCCACTAAAAATCTAACTTATTATTTAGTGTAAGATTTCATGCAAGATGGTAATTTTGCATCTCCACTAAAAATCTAACTTATTATTTTGTGTAGGATTTCATGCAAGATGGTAACTTTGCATCCCCACTAAAAATCTAACTTATTATTTAGTGTAAGATTTCATGCAAGATGGTAACTTTGCATCTCCACTAAAAAATCTAACTTATTATTTAGTGTAAGATCGATTCAGTTCTATTCTTTATTTGTTTTTAGTATGACAAATGTTTTGTACAAATATATTTTTCCCAAAAATACCTTTCTTTCATTAGCCTTTATTTTGGAAACCATCTTTTGTACACACTTTTGACATTTTGAGACAATCTAATTTCATCCACTTTGTATGAAAGTTTTCTAAAATTTCTGTGCTCACAATATTACGAACGAACCTACATATGTATGTGCGGGTATGAAAATAATATTTTGTTTTCAAAAAGTTTTCTTGTAAAAAGTCAGCTGGGAGGGGACGGATGAGACTGTCTATCTAAGCAAAGAAAAAGTTTGGCATTTTTGAAGCACGTTGCGTATAGCTGTCACACATTCATGTTTATATTAGTTACAATTACTTGGCTTTGAGCAAGGGGAATGTCTAAATACAGGGAGGTTTGTACGTTGCGTATAGCTGTCACACATTCATGTTTATATTAGTTACAATTAGTTGGCTTTGAGCAATGGGAATGTCTAAATACAGGGAGGTTTCCTTGTTCAAATGCATTTTTAGTCGCATATTGAGGATCATACCAGACGGTTTAATTCCACAAAAACTGGTTACATATTATGACTTGCTACTTATATATATATATATATATATATATATATATGTGTGTGTGTGTGTGTTTTTAATTTGGCTTAACGTCTCTTTAACATCTATTGGTCATTCAAGACGGCGGTTTTACCCTCCATTTGCGGAAACTTTCAAACCAGCTACCCACATTGACCTCACCCAGCCTGGTTTGGACCGGAAAAAGGCCAGCATGACGAGGGCGCGAACCCACGTGGATACCCACATGGTACAACCTCGCTGGACGTTGCTTAACGTCAGTGATCTAACGGGAACTCATGTATTCAACGTGCCATAGACGCTGACTCAACTGATCATATCTAACTGTTTCTATGACAAAAACTGTTAGATATGGTCAGTTGTAATTTTTATAGTTTGTGTAATTTCAGCAAATATGGAAAACCTTTTAACAAACCGTAAAATATCAAAGGGATTATTTTTCTTATTCTTAATCGATTCCAATGTTTATTATTGGAAAAAATATACTAAAATTTGCCAAACATTTGATCGTAGGAACTGCTCGGGTTATAGCAGTGTTGCACAAGTTATGCGCTGTCCTTAAAAAGAAATAGCTGAGATCAAATCAACAAAGCGTAAGAACAGAGGTTCTCAAACTGGGGAGCGCGAGACCAGTTGAATTAGAATGAGATAGCATTCAGCAACGCATTAGTCTTTTGAGTGAGATAGCAGTCAGCAACACATTAGCGTTTTAAATGAGATAGTATTCAGCAACACATTAGCTTTTTGAATGAGATAGTAGTCAGCAACACATTAGTCTTTTGAATGAGATAGCATTCAGCAACACATTAGCTTTTTGAATGAGATAGCAGTCAGCAACACATTAGCTTTTTGAATGAGATAGCAGTCAGCAACACATTAGCTTTTTGAATGAGATAGCAGTCAGCAACACATTAGCGTTTTAATTGCGATAACATTCAGCAACACATTAGCTTTTTGAATGAGATAGCAGTCAGCAACATTAGCGTTTTAATTGCGATAACATTCAGCAACACATTAGCTTTTTGAATGAGATAGCAGTCAGCAACACATTAGCGTTTTAATTGAGATAGCATTCAGCAACACATTATCTTTTTGAATGAGATTGCAGTCAAAAAACATTAGCGTTTTAAATGAGATAGTATTCAGCAACACATTAGCAGCAATACATGGAACAACCTCACTGGACGTTGCTTAACTTTCTGTGATTGAACGGGAACTGGTGTATTCAACGTGCCATAGACGCTGGGTCACGAAATCCTTTGTTTCTATTTGTGGAGTTATTCTGTATGTATCTACAGAAAAATAATTAATATATACTTTTAAGCCAAAAGTTTTATCGTCAAACTTTTGTCATCTCGAGGAATATAAACCTCAAAAAGTTGACTTTTTCTTCTTTTGTTGCTAATTCTCGTATTCTGAGAACAATAATTGTCCCAATAATACCTCGGAGAAGAGTAATTTCAGAAACTTTAAAAAACACTACCGTTATTTATGACGAGGATTCACTTACTTTTTCACTTCCGACTCAAGTTTCGTCTACTTCGTAGACATTTTCAAGGAAACTGACTGTTTGGAGTTGTTATTGTTGGGTGTCCGTTAGTAAGTCAGGACCCACGTCAACAATCAGTTGATTTATCTCATATACAAAGTTTGGAACAGTGTCGACGATCGCGTTGAGGCATTCACCTTTACTTTAGTGTAGGATTGATTTATTCTTTTATTTATTGTCTTCAAAAGAACATCATAATCATAAGGCGCCAGTTGGCCCAATTTTAGTGTAGGATTGATTTATTCTTTGATTTATTGTCTTCAAAAGAACATCATAATCATAAGGCGCCAGTTGGCCCAATTCTAGTGTAGGATTGATTTATTCTTTTATTTATTGTCTTCAAAAGAACAACATAATCATAAGGCGCCAGTTGGCCCAATTTTAGTGTAGGATTGATTTATTCTTTTATTTATTGTCTTCAAAAGAACATCATAATCATAAGGCGCCGGTTGGCCCAATTTTAGTGTAGGATTGATTTATTCTTTTATTTATTGTCTTCAAAAGAACATCATAATCATAAGGCGCCAGTTGGCCCAATTTTAGTGTAGGATTGATTTATTCTTTTATTTATTGTCTTCAAAAGAACATCATAATCATAAGGCGCCAGTTGGCCCAATTTTAGTGTAGGATTGATTTATTCTTTTATTTATTGTCTTCAAAAGAACATCATAATCATAAGGCGCCAGTTGGCCCAATTTTAGTGTAGGATTGATTTATTCTTTTATTTATTGTCTTCAAAAGAACATCATAATCATAAGGCGCCAGTTGGCCCAATTTTAGTGTAGGATTGATTTATTCTTTTATTTATTGTCTTCAAAAGAACATCATAATCATAAGGCGCCAGTTGGCCCAATTTTAGTGTAGGATTGATTTATTCTTTTATTTATTGTCTTCAAAAGAACATCATAATCATAAGGCGCCAGTTGGCCCAATTTTAGTGTAGGATTGATTTATTCTTTTATTTATTGTCTTCAAAAGAACATCATAATCATAAGGCGCCAGTTGGCCCAATTTTAGTGTAGGATTGATTTATTCTTTTATTTATTGTCTTCAAAAGAACATCATAATCATAAGGCGCCAGTTGGCCCAATTTTAGTGTAGGATTGATTTATTCTTTTATTTATTGTCTTCAAAAGAACATCATAATCATAAGGCTCTAGTTGGCCCAATTTTAGTGTAGAATTGATTTATTCTTTTATTTATTGTCTTCAAAAGAACATCATAATCCTAAGGCGCAAGTTGGCCCAATAGCAAATTCTATGAACCTAATAAATCTTGCACAAAGATCGAGAAGTTAACACCAGACCTACACTTCGTTCGGTCAAAAAAAGATATAACCATAGTCGAAAGCGTTTTATATATCTATATAAAAGGTATGCCTTTCTCAGTTTTTACTCTCTGAGGGCTCTCTATATCTCTGACCTTTTTTCTTCCTATATAAAAATATCTAATTTTCACAATGTGATATTATAGACAATGGCCGGCTAAATTCGGTCAAAAATCGAAAAATCGGCCGTAACTCAAAAACGGATGAACATTTTTGAATTCTGATATTTTTTCTGGAGTTTCGGCCTATAGTTTTGGGTCCATTCTCATAAATTTTTTCGATATCTCTTACCGTTTTGGCTAAACAATTAGTGATACATACATACATCAGGGTGTCTACCAGACTGGAAAACCTGGAATTGTCAGAGAATTTTAGGAGACTCGAAATGTCCGGCAAAAGTCAGGGAATTTTTCAAATTGAGTTTTTTTTTATCTCAATGGCCAATTATATGCGTGAACAATTTTTTTTTTTTTTTTTTAATATAAAAAGTTATGCCCCGGAACCGCTTTCGCATTACTTCAGGGCGCCTTAGAGACATAGCCCTTTTCGTGCTAATAGTATTCTATGATTTCCCTTACAAAAATCGGAAAAACGCAATAACTCGAAAACGGTTGGACTGTTTTTTGCAAACCATGTTCCAAATTAAGGTTTAAAAGGCCACCTAAAACTTTCTCGCTTTGAGTTGATATGTTGTCGCGACAAAATTTAAGATATCGGGACCATGACCCGCTAAATTCGGTCAAAAATCGAAAAATTGGCCGTAACTCGAAAACTGTTTGACATTTTTAAATTCTGATATTTTTTCTGGTGTTTAAGCCTATGGTTTTTTTTTGGGGGGGGGGGNTTTTGCTAAACAATTAGTGATACATACCCATACCCCCCCCCACACACACACATTTATCGTTACATTGAGTTTTATTAATATAGATTATTTATCCTCACTTGACACAAAAAATATGTTTCTTCTATGAACAACAAGAAAAAACCAAAATCTATATTTTGTCTTCATTTAAATAATTTCTTTCAGACCCAATTTTTTTGTGGTTTTGAATTTTAAATATTTTATTAGAAATAACATTTTATTAGAAAGAAAAGTTAGGTCGTAAAATAAGTAATATTGCTTGGCGGCGTGGCGTGTTGAAGTCTTATGCCATATCAGCACACAGAGGACTCGTTGCTGTTTATGGGTTTTCTCTTTCCACCTATCTTTTCTTTGTTTTTATCAGATTGCCTCAAAGTTTTTCACAGAAATGCCTTTTCGGAAAAGAGAAAAATCGATCACAATGTTAAATCGAGTATGACTCCGGGAGAACCGTAGGGTCCCATAGTTGTGGGATTTTTGGGGATTTTTGTCGCGTACGGCGTGACACATCGCGGGAAAAATCCCACCAACCATATTTTTATTTTTTCCACTTCTCTTTTGTTTTGTTCTTAACTTTTTATGTTTACTTGTTAGCTTTATTGACATATTTTAACCCCCCTCGACAGGTTAGGAAACGTTTTTACGGCCATGCCTTGATGAGCAATATTACTTCAGCAATTTTTTTTCCCCCCAAATGGGAAAAATATTTTCAAAACGGGAAATATATTTTGAACGTGGGATTTTTCCCTTGTTCGAGAACCCTCCGGTTCTCCAATAAGTCGGACCCATGTTAACTCTTGTCTTTATCTGTTTGAGAGGTGACCTTTCTTGGGCAGCGGAGTCCCCAGATAAATATTGTATCATCATTATTTCTTGCGGTATTACCTCAAAGCTGAAGGTTCGACCGAGAACACCCGAAGAATTGGAGCGCAGACCCCTCCTTCCCAGTGGATAAGGACTATTTATTTATATTATCTTTCTAATTTTATAACTGTTTAAGGTTTTTCGAAAAGTAACGGAATAGTATTAAACCAAATAATTGTTTGTTTTTATTTGACCCAGGATTATTCAAAAGTTTATAAATAAATGCACCAACCAAAGTTGTGTCTCCAAAAGTTTCAAAACACAACTGTGTCCTAACATTGTCTTGTCTTGAGTTCGTCTATCTCATTACGCCATTATAACGAAACATCAATTCAAAACTTTTGGGGTAAGACAAAACTTTTGAAGTGTATAACTTTAAAATCACATAAGCCAGCAATTGCCACAAAATATATTCATTCGGAATTGGAGACAGTATTTCGTAACAATCACATCTATTTTAGATGTTCAGTTTAGAGAAGTCAAATCTTGTCGCTGCAATATCAGAAGCTTTAAGTTGGAAGGTAATTAAAATTCTTCCTCAAATTGCATTAAAGCATGCAATTTTCGTCCAAATAAAACGGATTTTACAAAGTTCTATCTGTGGGGGTTTGGTATCAAATTAGCAGGACGAATTATGATTTCTGTAGTTTCAAATTAGTTAGGTTAGTTTATATGACCATTCTTAGTGGCATGACACACAGCGTACACGAGTGGATCAAGCTGATCAGGTGTTCACGTTAGTGTTGTAGTCATTTATAGAAAGAAAAAAAACATTTAAATCAAATTTAAAAAAATCATTTTCTAAAAACAATATTTTGGGCCCCCTGCCCCATGTTGGACGTAAAACACAGCCAGTATATTGCTTGAATAATAAGTTCCAGAAATATTCTGTGTGGTATCGACTCTTGCATCAGATAGTAAACAATATTAAGTAGAACAAAGAATTCAAGTTATACATCATCCGATGTCAAAAAATTATATCGACATGCCAAGGGAACTGAAACAATATTAATTGTTTAGAATTAATACGAAATTGCTATTGGCTGATCTCAATACCATCAGCCAATAGAAAACCGGGAATAATAGTAACGGTCGATCTGAAATCTGAAGGAAGAACTTCAGATCGAGCGTTAATAAAGAAACAATTCTAATTCGACGGCACAACAACTTAAAGTATTTTATAAATTATTTCTAAGTCCTGAATTCCAATAAAGACCAACTTCGTAAATTTTAATCATTGCTAATTTTCAACATTAACATCTTGTTGTTCTCATTTCTATTATTAGTTTTCTCTCTCAGGTTGGGGTCTATCTTCAAAAGGAGTTTATAGTAACTCTGAAACGGATAGACGGGGAACAACCTTTTCCATAGGAAAACCAGCTTCCCATACCAATAGACCCAAAACTCCCACCCGGGGGGGGGGGGGAATGGCCCAATATATAATGTGAGTTAAGAAATTGTATTGAATCAAGAAATTGTATTGTGTCCGAACTTAGTTTGCTAAATAATCTGTTGAAAGTTTAAAGCATGGAGCATTGTGCTGTGCTATTCATAAGAAAGCAACAGTTTTTGTAATTACTGCAATGTAAAATGTGTACATCAAGAGAGCTTTTTCTTATAAATTAAGTTCTATCAAATGAGTCTTCTCTTCCAATTGGATTTGCAGGACTTAATAAATGAGCATTTGAATTTTCTAACTCAATTATTGACTTTTATAACTTTTTGATTGGAAATGTTTGTGCTTGCAATATTGCAATAAACAAATAAACTTAAAATCTATCTATCTTTTATGTTTGCATGACAGCGTGACATATTCTTTTTTTGTTATGTTATTTTTATGTTTGGTTTTACTGGTTATGAAATTTATTTAATCTTGTGAAAATCACAACATCCTCATCTTGAAAGTCCGCTTCTTATAAGGAGACGAAATTTTGCACTGAATACGTCAGTATAAATGTATGTCCACATTATGTCGATCGACAAAGGCGACATTTGCTCCGTCTACAGTCTACACATACCACTGTCGTGTGGACGTATTTTGTCAATTCTTCATGTGTAGAATCCCAGAGTTGTTTGTTCTGCAGTAAAGTTCAGCTAATAAAATCACAATAATATTAATATACTTAAAAAAGAAATAAAAAAAGGAAAATTGACTTAGGTTATTATTCGGATGTCTCACTTCTCCGGTTGCATAGAAGGAGGAGGGGGGAATATTAGTTAGGTTAGGTTA
>CM022877.1:77969-89024 GCA_012654025.1 Pachypsylla venusta
TTTTTTTTAATTTGGCTTAACGTCTCTTTAACATCTATTGGTCATTCAAGACGGGGGTTTTACCCTCCATTCGCTGGAAACTTGCAAACCAGCTACCTACATTGACCTCACCCAGCTTGGGTTGGGCCGGAAAAATGAGCCAAGGATACGTGGTGTTCCCAAGCGGTCACCCATCCAAGCACTGACCACGCCCGACATTGTTTAACTTCAGTGATCTGACGGGAACTGGTGTATTCAACGTGATAAACCCTTTCTTTTTGTATATATTTTATTTATTTAGCTCCCGAGTACTTTTTTTTTTTTTTTTAATAAACGAGTAATAACGCTTTTTCATCGTGAACATTTTTATTTTGCTAAATATTTGTTAAAAGAAAAATAAGAAATTCTAACTTATTATTTTCTCTAAAAAATTTAAATATTTACTCTTGTAGAAGTCCTAGAAAAAGAATGAAAAACAAATTGCAAACAAATTTTACGAGAAGGAGTTCTGTTAATT
This sequence comes from Pachypsylla venusta, assembly GCA_012654025.1. Classification (NCBI taxonomy): domain Eukaryota; kingdom Metazoa; phylum Arthropoda; class Insecta; order Hemiptera; family Aphalaridae; genus Pachypsylla; species Pachypsylla venusta. The sequence continues at coordinate 78,466 of CM022877.1, forward strand.
TAGATTCAGTTTATTTTGTAAATCTGTTCATATTTTTTTCTTGTATTTTTTTTTTTTTTTTTTAANTTTTTTTTTTTTTTTTTTTTTTTTTTTTAAGATGACGAAAATAGAATTTGTGTTTCAAAAATAGAAAATAGTTTTGAGGATTTTTATTGAACATATAGACTGTTCACCTCCGTGGCGGAGAGCACAATTGCACATAGTAGGCTATCATAATGTCCGTATCTTAAACTAAAATTGTATCTTAAACATTCAACTTATCAGAATGTCTCCCACTTCCCTTGTCGTGTCTACGCTACTGTTTCTCTCACTCTTGGCATTGTTTGCCCCTTTCATTTTGCTATTTATACGCCACTGTTTCTCTCACTCTTGGCATTGTTTGCCCCTTTCATTTTGCTATTTATACTCCACAGTTTCTCTTACTTGGCATTGTTTGCCTCTTTCATTTTGCTATTTATACGCCACAGTTTCTCTCACTCTTGGCATTGTTTGCCCCTTTCATTTTGCTATTTATGCGCCACAGTTTCCACGTTTGTATCCACTTAATTGTATCTTAAACATTCAACTTGTCAGAATATCCCTCAGTTCCCTCGTCACGTCGCCTGCCAACCCAATGGATTCCCGATTTGAATGCCATTAGTTAAAATCGTAAGGATTACAAAGTTCTGAACACCAAAACTGTGAGCTCCGATATTATTAAAGTGAAAATTGTGTGGAGGCCATAAATCTTTTTATCTTTCATGTTTGAAAGGCTTTTATTTATTTATGTTGCCTCTTGAAATTTCTCTTCACAGATACTTTCCCGTCATTCTGTATGGAGATATTTGAACGGTAAAAAATATGCAGTTTTTATGCAACATCCAACATAGTTTTGAAGCCTGGGTGCAATTGCAATTTCTGAAGAAGAAAGCGATTTATCATAATGAGTACTTGATGAGTTCTCGCCATATATCTCTGAAGTTACGAAATGTTGGGCGTGGTGCGTACAACGATTTATCGGGGATCAACGGCTATACATAGAGGGTGTTTGGCTATAAATGGGACCCCTGAATATGGTAGGTATATTTTCGTATTTTCGTGAGCTAAGTTCCTCTATGGGGCTATGTAAGCCCCTGCACCTAAGCCTCTTATGGGCTTTTTGTTCTTGGAAAGTAGCTTGTTTCCTAGCTAAGGCCTAAGATCTGCGCAAGCTTGATCAGCCTTTTGGCTAGGTATTTTGCGTGAATGTCAAGCCTGGGATGTAGCTGTCCCATACTTAGTCTCCACGCAATGAGGGAGTTGCAATCAAAGATAACGTGAGAAGCAGTCTCCTCATCCTCCCCACAAAGTCTGCACATAACCTGGTCCTGATGGAAGCCCATAGTGTGCAGATGTTTTCTCAGTCCACAGTGCCTAGTAATCAGGCCCGTGGCTAGTCTGATGTTTTTGCGACTGAGGGCAAGGATCTCTATAGTAAGGTCCTTGGATGGTCCCCGTAACACATCCTTGCTGTGTCTCAGGCCCGAGACGTCCTTCCATCGCCTCAGATGGTTTTCGAACACCCATCCGTCAATGAAATGGTAGGTAGCTGAAATCAAATGGAACATTTTTTATGAAATTCCTTAGTGAGCCAGACGAAGCATAGCCGAGTTAGAGGGAGGAGAAGGTCATTTTTGGACAACTTTCAACGTCGCTTGGTGGGTTCTGTGTGACCGAACAAAAAGAAGATGGACACTAAATCCTAGTTTTCGATGGCGGTGATTTCAAATATGCTATCAAAATTTAAAAAAACAAAAGCAAAATTGGGGAAAGCCTGAAAAGTGATAAAAAAAATTTCTCTGTTCTCAAATGTGATTCAATTTATGAAAAGAGCGTCTCTTTCTAAGATATTTTGTGTAAAAAAAAAAAAATGAAAAATCGAACAAAAAATACAATTCCCATGTTAAGAAAGAACCACGAAAATGGTCCGATTACGATAAAATTTTAGAAATGAGCTCCAATTAAAGTCCTGGACATATCTGTCAAATTAGAATTTCGAAAAGAGAGCTTGAACCAAAATTACAGCCTTCCAAAGTCCAAAAAAATGTTCGATTAAAGGTATTTTTTTCTTTTTTTCTCGTTTGATTTTTTAGGTTTTTTTTTCTTACCGTTTGTTTATTCAGGAATATCAGAATTCAGAAAAAAAACTTCGAAGTGGAATATCAATTTTTTGGGTTTACTATTTTCAATAATGAACCTTTGGAATCGTCACGGAAAAAAAAAAATTACCCCCCTCAAAATTTAATATTAGACGTTTCAAGATAGAATCCAAAAATCGATTAAAAAAAAAAAACCGTTTGTACGCCGTGATGGGCACTTTTGCCACTTAGCGTTGACCGATTTGGATGGAATTTGGACTTTTGGGTGCAATCGAATACATCCTTGGCGATTTTTGCCGCTTTTTAGTGGTTTTCATTATCGCTGTCTAAGAGGAGAATGGTAAGAGCTGGAGATTTGAAATTTTGTATGTATGTCATGTTTGGGGTCTCAGCTAGTTCCAAAACTTTTGTGTTCAATAAAATATACCGTTGGCGGTTTTTATCGCTTTGAAGCGGTTTTCATTAATCGTGTCTAAAAAGAGAATGGTAAGAGCTAGAGACTTCAAATTTAGTAGATATGTCATATTTAGGGTCTAATTACGCCCCAGATTTGGAATCATCACGATAACCCCCCTCAAATTTTTTTTGGGGGCTACCCCCAAAAACCCAGGTGACTATTATGCACTTATGCCTGCGTATTTTCTAATTTTGTAAAAAACTTCACCAAAATCGAACAGACATGGTCCGATATCTTGAATTTTGCGGCGACAACATATCAACTCTTTAGGAAATTTTTTGCAAAGGTATTTAAGAGTTACAGGTTCGAAACCGGCAAAATAAGATTTAGAAAATACTAAAAAATCAGAATGACCGTGCCTCTAAGGCTCCTGGCGAAACATTTAAATCTTGTTTTTTTAAAGGTTGCAATCCATACTCCTCTCCCCAAATTCCAATGTCCTTGAAAAACAAAAATAGCAATATAAGAATAGTAGCATCGTAGGACGAAACAGTTAGTAATTACACAAATCAATATTCCAATTTTAAACTGTATATATAACCATTGTAATGACCTCCTTAAAAAAGATCCCGCTTCTTGATAACAGAAATGAACATCTGCACCTGTTATTGGGATTCCAAACATTGGAAGATCCCACTTCTTGATAACAGAAATGAACATCTGCACCTGTAATTGGGATTCCAAACATTGGAAGATCCCACTTCTTGATAACAGAAATGAACATCTGCACCTGTTATTGGAATTCCAAACATTGGAAGATCCCACTTCTTGATAACAGAAATGAACATCTGCACCTGTTATTGGGATTCCAAACATTGGAAGATCCCACTTCTTGATAACAGAAATGAACATCTGCACCTGTTATTGGAATTCCAAACATTAGAAGATCCCGCTTCTTGATAACAGAAATGAACATCTGCATTTGTTATTGGGATTCCAAACATTTGAAGATCCCGCTTCTTGTTCACTCCACTTGATAACAGAAATGAACATCTGCACCTGCTATTGGAATTCCAAACATTGGAAGATCCCGCTTCTTGTTCACTCCACTTGATAACAGAAATGAACATCTGCACCTGTTATTGGGATTCCAAACATTGGAAGATCCCACTTCTTGATAACAGAAATGAACATCTGCACCTGTTATTGGGATTCCAAATATTGGAAAATCCCACTTCTTGATAACAGAAATGAACATCTACACCTGTTATTGGGCTTCCAAACATTGGAAGATCCCACTTCTTGATAACAGAAATGAACATCTGCACCTGTTATTGGGATTCCAAACATTGCAAGAGAGAAAGAAAATGAAGGCAAACTAAAACAAATCTGAAGCCGAAAATAAAGTTGTGTCGGTCAGAAGGAAAAATACAATGTAAATAAATACAGAAGAAATAAATGATTTTACTTTTCCTCCATGAAGTTCATTTCACAGTTGTGCATTTTTCTCACGAGCTTGTTAGCAGAAATAAGGTGAGCAAGTTTTTTCTTTTGCATTTTTCATTTTGTTTTAGTCTCTCTCTCTCTCTCTCTCTTTCTTTCTTTCTCTATATATACGGAATAGTAAAAGAAATAAATCTACTTGAAAATGCCATGAAAGATTCTGTCTAAAACAAAAATCTCATAGCTCAGAGAAGACGGTTTCTTTAGAAAGCGTTAGAATTCACCCAGTATAAATGGTCTCCGCAAGGCCTTTTGCATTTTTCATTTTGTTTTAGTCTCTCTCTCTTTATATACTATATATACGGAATAGTAAAAGAAATAAATCTACTCGAAAATGCCATGAAAGATCTCACATGAATCTGTCTAAAACAAAAATCTCATCATAGCTCAGAGAAAACGGTTTCTTTAGAAAGCGTTAGAATTCACTGAGTATAAATGGTCTCCGCAAGGTCTTTTGCATTTTTCATTTTGTTTCTCTCTCTCTCTCTCTCTCTCTCTTTAGAAAGCGTTAGAATTCACTCAGTATAAATGGTCTCCGCAAGGTCTTTTGCATTTTTCATTTTGTTTCTCTCTCTCTCTATCTCTCTCTCTCTTTAGAAAGCGTTAGAATTCACTTAGTATAAATGGTCTCCGCAAGACTTTTTGCATTTTTCATTTTTTTTTCTCTCTCTCTTTCTCTTTAGAAAACGTTAGAATTCACTCATTATAAATGGTCTCCGCAAGGCCTTTTGTATTTTTCATTTTGTTTTTGTCTCTCTTTCTTTCTCTCTCTCTCTCTCTCTCTCTCTCTTTCTCTCTTTCTCTATCTATACGAAATAGTAAAGGAAATAAATCTACTCGAAAGTGCCATGAAAGATCTCACATGAATCTGTCTAAAACAAAAATCTCATAGCTCAGAGAAAACGGTTTCTTTAGAAAGCGTTAGAATTCACTCAGTATAAATGGTCTCCGCAAGGCCTTTTGCATTTTTCATTTTGTTTTTGTCTCTCTTTCTCTCTCTCTCTCTCTCTCTCTCTCTCCTTCTTTGTCTCTCTCTCTCTTTCTCTCTTTCTCTATATATACGGAATAGTAAAAGAAATAAATCTACTCGAAAGTGCCATGAAAGATCTCACATGAATCTGTCTAAAACAAAAATCTCATCATAGCTCAGAGAAAACGGTTTCTTTAGAAAGCGTTAGAATTCACTCAGTATAAATGGTCTCCGCAAGACCTTTTGCATTTTACATTTATTTTGTCTCTCTTTCTTTGTCTCTCTCTCTCTCTCTCTCGTTCTCTCTCTCTCTCTCTTTCTTTTTTTCTTTCTTTCTTTCTCTATATATACGAAATAGTAAAGGAAATAAATCTACTCAAAAATGCCATGAAAGATCTCACATGAATCTGTCTAAAACAAAAATCTCATAGCTCAGAGAAAACGGTTTCTTTAGAAAGCGTTAGAATTCACTCAGTATAAATGGTCTCCGCAAGGCCTTTTGCATTTTACATTTTGTTTTTGTCTCTCTTTCTTTGTCTCTCTCTCTCTTTCTTTGTCTCTCTCTCTCTCTTTTTCTCTCTCTCTCTCTCTTTCTCTCTCTCTCTTTCTCTCTCTCTCTCTTTCTCTCTCTCTCTCTTTCTCTCTCTCTCTCTCTCTCTCTTTCTCTTTCTTTCTTTCTTTCTCTATATATACGAAATAGTAAAGGAAATAAATCTACTCGAAAGTGCCATGAAAGATCTCACATGAATCTGTCTAAAACAAAAATCTCATAGCTCAGAGAAAACGGTTTCTTTAGAAAGCGTTAGAATTCACTCAGTATAAATGGTCTCCGCAAGGCCTTTTGCATTTTTCATTTTGTAAGTGAGTGGTCACAACATCTGCCTGATATTCCGGAGGCCGCTGCTTCAGCCGGGGCATGGTATGTTATCCTCTATATGTGATTTTGACCACATAATAATACCACTTGAACTGACTGCTGGCTACACAGGACCCTTAGGGGACTTGGTAACAAGGCCGTACCCAGGGGGGTTCCGGGGGGTCAGACCCCCCCACAATATTTCAATAGTTTTTTTCTTAATGAAAATACTCTACTTTTACGTAACCTATAATATTATTAAAAAAAGAGCAACAGCAACAAAAACAACAACAGCAGCAACAACGAAAACAACATCACCTTCTATGATCATCATTTTCAGGTGTAAATCCTGGCTTGGCTGTCAATCCTTTGGACCCCCCCCCCCCCGAGAAAAAAATCTTGGTTACGGCCTTGTCTGCAAGCAAATGTTCAGTCCATGAGATTTGCAATGAGACGCTCAAAATTTTTTTTTTTTTTTTTTTTTAATTTGGCTTGACGTCTCTTTAACATCTATTGGTCATTCAAGACGGGGGTTTTACCCTCCATGCGCTGGAAACTTGCAAACCAGCTACCCACATTGACCTCGCCCAGCCTGGGTTGGGCCGGAAAAAGCCAACGATACGTGGTGTTCCCAAGCGGTCACCCATCCAAGTACTGACCACGCCCGGACGGTGCTTAACTTCAGTGATCTGACGGGAACTGGTGTATTCAACGTGGTATGATCGTTGGCTGAAATGAACTTTTAATATACAAAATTTAAACACACTTCACAAGATAAATTACAGAAAGAAAAATGTGACAGTGATGGGAAACACGAAACACGAGATCAAGGGAATAATAAGGGAAATATGAGAATGGGAAATTTGAATAAGGGACGCGACGAGCCGGGACGAGAAGGGATTTTTTAAAATAATAATGCGTAAGGGAATCTCCCTGAGTAATATTGTCTTCCCAGAGGATTCATTTCTATGATCAGATGTAATAGTAGAAAATGTAAAAGAAGAAAACAAATTTAGTAAATTGTTATACATTTGATTGGGTAGTGCTGTAAAATTATTGGTACGCCAAGTCAAACAATGAGCCCATATTTCACAGTTCAAATTGTTTTACTGTTAGTTTGGAAAGAGTCTCATCATTCATTATCTGTTAGTTTGGAAAGAGTCTCATCATTCATTATCTGTTAGTTTGGAAAGAGTCTCATCATTCATTATCTGTTAGTTTGGAAAGAGTCTCATCATTCATTATCTGTTAGTTTGGAAAGAGTCTCATCATTCATTATCTGTTAGTTTGGAAAGAGTCTCATCATTCATTATCTGTTAGTTTGGAAAGAGTCTCATCATTCATTATCTGTTAGTTTGGAAAGAGTCTCATCATTCATTATCTGTTAGTTTGGAAAGAGTCTCATCATTCATTATCTGTTAGTTTGGAAAGAGTCTCATCATTCATTATCTGTTAGTTTGGAAAGAGTCTCATCATTCATTATCTGTTAGTTTGGAAAGAGTCTCATCATTCATTATCTGTTAGTTTGGAAAGAGTCTCATCATTCATTATCTGTTAGTTTGGAAAGAGTCTCATCATTCATTATCTGTTAGTTTGGAAAGAGTCTCATCATTCATTATCTGTTAGTTTGGAAAGAGTCTCATCATTCATTATCTGTTAGTTTGGAAAGAGTCTCATCATTCATTATCTGTTAGTTTGGAAAGAGTCTCATCATTCATTATCTGTTAGTTTGGAAAGAGTCTCATCATTCATTATCTGTTAGTTTGGAAAGAGTCTCATCATTCATTATCTGTTAGTTTGGAAAGAGTCTCATCATTCATTATCTGTTAGTTTGGAAAGAGTCTCATCATTCATTATCTGTTAGTTTGGAAAGAGTCTCATCATTCATTATCTGTTAGTTTGGAAAGAGTCTCATCATTCATTATCTGTTAGTTTGGAAAGAGTCTCATCATTCATTATCTGTTAGTTTGGAAAGAGTCTCATCATTCATTATCTGTTAGTTTGGAAAGAGTCTCATCATTCATTATCTGTTAGTTTGGAAAGAGTCTCATCATTCATTATCTGTTAGTTTGGAAAGAGTCTCATCATTCATTATCTGTTAGTTTGGAAAGAGTCTCATCATTCATTATCTGTTAGTTTGGAAAGAGTCTCATCATTCATTATCTGTTAGTTTGGAAAGAGTCTCATCATTCATTATCTGTTAGTTTGGAAAGAGTCTCATCATTCATTATCTGTTAGTTTGGAAAGAGTCTCATCATTCATTATCTGTTAGTTTGGAAAGAGTCTCATCATTCATTATCTGTTAGTTTGGAAAGAGTCTCATCATTCATTATCTGTTAGTTTGGANATAAACATATGCAAAAGTTTTATGCTTGAATTTTATTATTTGGGCCTTTGTTCAGATCGCCTTTTTCTCCAGCTCTTACCATTCTCCTTTCAGACAGCAATTGTCTGATAACAACCTCCACAATCGGAATACATTTCCAACATTTTGTATCTCCCTATAAACATATGCAAAAGTTTTATGCTTGAATTTTATTATTTGGGCCTTTGTTCAGATCGCCTTTTCTGTAGCTCTTACCATTCTCCTTTTAGACAGCAATTGTCTGATAACAACCTCCACAATCGCAATACATTTCCAACATTTTGAATCTCCCTATAAACATATGCAAAAGTTTTACGCTTGAATTTTATTATTTGGGCCTTTGTTCAGATCGCCTTTTCTCTAGCTCTTACCATTCTCCTTTTAGACAGCAATTGTCTGATAACAACCTCCACAATCGCAATACATTTCCAACATTTTGAATCTCCCTATAAACATATGCAAAAGTTGTATGCTTGAATTTTATTATTTTGGCTTTTGTTCAAAAGCTCTTTTATTGCTTTCGACTCACATGCTTTTCCTTGTAATATTGGTTATTTTAAAAAACGCTACATAAGTCATACGGGCACGTTGAACTCATGTTTTTTAATAAATAATTGCCTGTTGTTTTCAAAATGCTTCGACCAGAGATTGATTGACGGAAATTGATTCAAGTCAGTCATCCGATTTTAATTTATTCTACTTATCTGAAACGCGCATGGATTCTGAGTACAGAGGACAGAATTTTGGTTTTCCTACTATTGTCAACTAAAAAAACGTCCCTCAAAATTTGATATTTTGTGTAAAATCCTAAATGCATTGCAAGACTGATTTTTTTTTATATATAAAATGAACTAACAAGTGAAAAAAGGAAACCATCGTATAGGAAATGGCGAGAGTTTTCATTCAATATGCCACACGGGTGTGTCAAATGTACGTAGAATAGTCAAATGTACGTAGAATTAAATGGGGAATCCGAAAATGTAACAAAATTCAGGTCGTCTCATTTAAGAAAATGAAGCTGTCCTTCATCTGACCTTGAAAAGTCAGCCAAGGTCATCACAATACGTCCCTCTCTTCTTTAAGAAAATGAAGCCACACCGGTATGTCAGACCAAAAAACATTCCCAAAATTTGGCGGAAAACCGTTTAACGAAAACATGAAGTGAATAGTCAAATGTACGTAGAATTAAATGGGGAATCCGAAAATGTAATAAAATTCAGGTCGTCTCATTTAAGAAAATGAAGTTGACCTTCATCTGACCTTGAAGGACAACCTTGACAAGTCAGCCAAGGTCATCATAATACGTCTCCCTCTTTTTTATGAACATTCGGTCAGAATATTTTTTTTGTGACTCCAACAGTTTTGAAATAAATTGAGGTGGTCACTTAAAATGGGACATTATATTGCTGTATTGATTACTATTAAATAAATTAAATTTAAACAAAACACCAAAAACATTATTTATTTTAATTTATGAAGAAACTAGTTCATCATCAGTCTAGTCGAGTCTAAAGATGGAAGTTGACTGAAGTTGATGAATCGAATCATTCGAAACTAGTTTCTTCATAAATTAAAATAAATAGTGTTTTTGGAAAGTGTTTTGTTTAAATTTAATTTATTTAAAAGTTAATATTTTTTAACACTTATAATTAACATGTTATTCAAAGATTTAAACCCTGTACTGTTAATAGTTTTCAAGCGATATCTATTTAAAGGCTTTTTTTCCCCTTTAAATGTAATTTCACAAGCAACTCCTACATCATTTCTGAGGAATGGAAATATGGTAAGATGACATGTATCTTGTCTTTGAGTTTCAAGTAAAACTTGGGGAAATTTTTTAGTTTTTTTTTTTACCTCTCTCTCTCTCTATCTTGCGTGTTCATAAAGTTGAAAATCCTAAATATAGCCACGGGCAAAAAGCTTTCCTTAGAACTTTTTTGAATATAATGTTAAAGTTTTTGAACTTTCATACCAAGATAATCCCTTATGTAATTTAAGTATTTTTTCATCCTAAAAGCTTGTTCAGCAACAGGCGAAATTAAAATGATGAGAAGTGCACGTTGCATGTTTTCAGTCAAAATATTACTCAAAGGAAAGTTTTTATGGGCGGAAATAGTTTCTGTATAAATTATATTAAATTTATCCAAAGACCTCTGAGAAATTTTCCCTACCTATTTCTAAACCATGAATATATATTTTTAACATTTACCTTAATTTGTCAACGCAGATCGAACAATGTATAAATACCTATCCACAAAGCAGCCTAAGACACGTGTTTCGTTCTTGTTTAAACTCATCAGTTAGGCACAGCTAGGAATTGAACCCGGGACCCTTGGATTTGAGAGGCAGAG
>CM022877.1:90369-110209 GCA_012654025.1 Pachypsylla venusta
TCAACGCTAAGTGGCAAAAGTGCCCATCACGGCGGACAAACGTATTTTTTTTTTTTATTCAATTTTTGGATTCTACGTACCTTGAAACGTATAATATCAAATTTTGAGGGGGTAATTTTTTTTTTCCGTAACGATTCCAAAGGTTCATTATTGAAAATAATAAACCCATCAGAGCTCCGCCGGTAATTAATAGATAAAAGCTTGAAGATTCATCAAGAAAATCCAATCCAAAAAAGATAAACTTAAAAGATCTTTTTCCCCAATGGTGGGCTCGATGTTTTGGTTTTGAACAGTGTCTGACTATCATGAGTTGTTCACTCATGACAAGCGAACATGTTATTCACAATATTGATGACGTTGCTGATTAGATGTTCTGTGGAAGGGGGAACTCTTTGGTTGTTGTGAGGGATAAGCAACATCCTAGATCTTGCAGATGCTGAAGAGGGTAACTTAATTTTCCCAGACAATGTTATCTAATGAAGTTAATCAGAAATGTATCTGTTTTTTTTTTTTTTTTTTTTTTTTTTTTTTTTTTTTTTTTTTTTTTTTTNTTTTTTTTTTTTTTTTTTTTTTACCTGACACTCGCCGTAATCATCAGCTTCCTTCTTCTTCTTCTTCTTCCTATCTTTCGTCCTTCTCTTTTGTTCATTTTTTTTTTCTCTCTTACGCTTACTTCCTTAATCAACATTTTTTCTTGTTCGAAATTTTCTTCTTCATTTTCTGAATTCTAATGATCCCATTCTCGTGTTGATATACTTCATTGTGAAATTGATTAGATCGAATGTATGACGTGCCGTTGGCAAAAATTGCAACAGTTTTCTTCACGATGCTCTGCTCTTCTTAAACAAAATGATTACGTTCAAGAATATTTTCAATGTTAGTATACTTCTTGGAAAAACACGCAAGGTTAAGATAAGAATTTGTAGAACATACAGGACAATATAAGAATTACTAAAAACAACATTTTTTTTTTTTTTTTTTTTTAATTTAGCTTAACGTCTCTTTAACATCTATATTGGTCATTCAGGACGGAGGTTTTACCCTCCACTCGCTGGAAACTTGCAAACCAGCTACCCACATTGACCTCACCCAGCCTGGGTTGGGCCGGAAAAAAGAGCCAACTATACGTGGTGTTCCCAAGAGGTCACCCATCCAAGTACTGACCACGTCCGATGTTGCTTGTCAGTGTTCTGACGGGAACTGGTATATTAAAACAACAGTTAAAATGGTTTTGACATGTGAGTAGGATGTCAGAAACAAGAATCATCCAAATCATCCAAAGTTTTAGAATGCAAAGCAGAAGGTAAAAAAAGGAAGGCCAAGACATATGAGGTTACTGTGAGTTTAAGTGGGATAGCAAAAACAAGAAAAAGATTCCATTTTGAGGAGAATTTCCTGGCAGACGAATGAATTCGTTTGTTGTATAAAAGGACACCTCGACGCTCATGAATTTTTGCGGTATATCAAAGAATTGATTTTCCTTACAAGCTTGGCGAAAGAACTTTGAAAACAAATATTGTTATTTTGAAACTAAAGATTTTTTCTATTCTAAGTATAGAACACATCACAAAAAAATTGATTTTCAACTGAGTCAAATATATCATAAAATTTTTCAAAAAGTCGTCTGGAAGTGGCTACAAACTCTGGCTTCGTGTTAATATAGTCGGTGCTTTGCGTTTCTTGACGTGCGCGCGTATACCGACTCGCTTGATACGGTAGTTGTAAAGCAGGCTTGCTAAATGTTCTCTTATACTTATTACTCCTGTATCCAGCTGTCAAACTTCCTTAGAGTGTGCACAGTTTTCTTTCGGTGAGACATTTTTTTTTTCTTTTTGGCAATGTTGCTTTAAAATAGCGATGATTCCTACAAAACACTATCTTGTGGGTAATTTATTGAACGAGGCTCTTATCCATTTTTCTCAAATGCTATCTAAATGAGTAAATGGACTATTGGGATTTTGTAAAGTTTGCTCCCTAACCCTCCATTGTCATCACTCTTTCTTTCAATTTTGTTTACATTTTGACCTTTACTTTTCAAGTCAAGCTCCCCTTCCTTAAAAACAAGCTGTTTCTACTTCGGTATTTCATTCAACAGCTGTCAAATAGGCATTGAGTGTCCAGACAAGTGTTTACCGTTTTGTCTGTCCGAACACAAAAGTGCAGTGTCATTTAATGTAATTGTTTGCGCACAAGAAAACTTTTCAAGTAGGTGTTTGGACAGGTGGGAAGGGAGGTGATTAAAGTCATTCTCAAGTTTAACTTTTTATAATGGAAAAACAAACTTTCCATTAAATTTGATTGCACGCGCTACCGGCTTACGCTTGAATTATTGAATACTTTCCAGATGAAAATATTAAAACTGTACTTTGCACGAAATAGATTCACCTAAGGATATTGAAGAACCTTTCCGACACGATAGTTGAGTTTTTAGATTTCCTATTTTTGCCTGGAGACATGTTAGTTTGGGCTATACGGTTTGATTGAACTGTTGAGTTTTTAAAGTTTCAATTTTTGGTTGGGTACATGTTATTTTGGGCTATACAGTTTGATTGACCAGTTTAGTTTTTAAATTTCTAATTTTTGGTTGGGCACATGTTAGTTTGGGCTATACAGTTTGATCGAACAGAGGACAACTATAAGCTGAAAAATTGTCAGTGCTTGGGGACAGTATTAGTTAGTTCAATACTTAGTTATAGTATTGATTATTTCTATCATTTTGACGTTTCTTGGTTTTTTTTTTTTTTGTTTTTTTTTGGTTTTTCAAATATCTTATGTACCAATTTTAGACTATATATTAACGCTACTCCTTAATATATCGTCTTTTTCTTTGGAAATAGTCCGATGTTCCGTCAGGAATCGGAACCGGGTATCATGGTTCCATTTTTTAACTTTCTACGTTTATCCATTTTGGAGCTACGTTAATCTCAGTCAGTATACCATTCGCCAAGTATAGATTAGGTTTGTTTGCACGTCTCAAGTGGAGAAAGACAATCTAGAAATAATTCTCTTTCATTACTCATACTGAATAGAAAAGGCTTTTACCGTTTTTTTTCTTTTTTTTTTTAATATTTAATATTGCCTTTCGTTTAAATTCCATGTCGTTATTTTGTTTTTGTTAAAAAGTAAACAAAGTCTCTCTCTATACAACTTTAAGTCTCTTTGCAAGATGCACTTACCGAGAAAATTCTTCTCTTTATAGGCCTATGTTAATATACAAATATTGATTCACTTCCTTTGCGTGTGCATTTCTTTATACTTTTAAGATTCTTTCTGCTTTTTAATATTTTAAAACATAAAGGTATGGTATAAATTTTTGCCTAGAATAAATTAGTAAAAAGCGGGAGTTGATTTTATTTCACGTTGGGCATCCTGAATATTAGTAATCTAAGTTTGCGACGGTTTCTGAGGTGAGCTAAATTTTTTAGCGGCCAAAAACCGCTTAATTTTGCCGCTAATTTTAGTTTTTGGCGTATAACATTCGAACGATGCATTTTATGAAAAAAATTACTCTATTCAAACTTAATGAGAATTAAATTTATAATCGAATAACATATTTAAACGTTAAATTCGGTTCAGCGGTTTGGTCAGAATGGGAAGTCGAATATAGGCTATTTTTTACACTTTTCCAGAAAATTGATTATACTCCAATTTAAACGCCTGTAACTCAAAATCGGTTATTCCAATTAAAAAATGATATTATATAAAACTTGTGGGAAATCAAATTTCACGTTCGGAACATACCCACTCTCAATATTTGCTCCTTCCTATGCATAGGTAGGCGGAAAAATCGTAAAGTGGTCGAAGTCGCCAATTGGCCGCTATGTGACCATTTGGTAATTTTATGACGTCTGACCTCAAAATTATTAATTTTATATTGGGAGATTTAATTGTTAAGTAATTTTATCGTCTCTGCGTTGCATTTGGGGGTGAGCACCTCCACACAAAACGGTTATTCGGATGAAAAATGATTTTTGCCTTCTCTCCAAAGGAGAATGTTCGGACAGTATAACTTGGTGGCCCTATCCGTTATTTGTATTTCTCTCTCTTGTTCATTTTGCCTCATATCGTTGACATGTGTGCAACTAAGAAGATAGCAACTACATCGATGCTATGATCCGAAGGCGATAAATTCCTGATTGAGAAACATTCGCTGTACTTTGGGAAGGCTACAGCTGAAGCCTTGTATTCCAAATGAAAGGTATTATTCATTTTCACATCATGGATGTACCAAAATGAGACACAATGAGCAGGACAGGGGAGAATAGACCGAACTAGACTGCGCACCAGGGCATTCCATTCTTCCGTTCTCCCCGGAATAGAAGACTAGCATCCTTTTTAATTCGTCCCAAATGCTTTTATCCCATTTCCATTTGAAGTTATGTTTGAAATTAGTGATGTAGTTGCTATCTTCCTAGTTGCAAACAAGTCCATCAACGAAATGAGACAAAAGACAAAATGAACGAGAAGGAGGAGAAAGATAACGGACCGATCAAGTCACCCACCAGGACATTCTGTCCTTGCGTTCTCCTTTGGAGGGAAGGCACAATCCTTTTCATGTCGTCCCAGCCGTTTTTTCTGCTTCTGGAACATCATATTATAAGAGATGTCAAATATGCTTCATTAAATTTTAGTATAGGACCTAGTGTCACCATGTCAACAGTTCCACCCTAACGCACTACCAACACACATATTACGACACAAAGCTTCTAAATAGTTTCTTGTAACCAAATGAGTCTCAAAAAGTACATTCTGATTCAATTCCTTGCCAAAAATGAAAGATTTCGACGCCGGGATCATGAAAATTGCTACATAGTGGCAAATCAGCGCTACGACTTTTAAATACAAACTAAAGATCAAATTAGAAAAAATAGAAGTGCTGGGGATGCTCTGAGAGCATAAATGCTTTGTATCTTCATATTAGTATCATTTTTCATCCAAATTACCGTTTTGTGTGGAGGTGCTAGGGAGGGGATAGCAAAAACCTTCCCCTGCTGCACTATTACCCCCAAATGCAACGCAGAGCCTCTGTTTGGACAATAAAATTACTTAACAATTAAATCTCCCAATATAAAATTAATAATTTTGTGGTCAGGCGTCATAAAATTACCAAATGGTCATATAGCGGCCAATTGGCGGCTACGACCACTTTACGATTTTTCCGTCTACCTATGCGTAGGAAGGAGCAAATTTTCAGAGTGGGTATGTTCCTACGCAATACAAGCCACAATTTTCATCCGCTTTTGACGAAATTTGGTATACATGTTTAGGACATGAAGGAAATTTGCTGTATAGTTTTTGGGGCCCCAATATTGTGTTTTTAAAAATGATTTTTATCTTTTTAGCGGTTTGTTGGAGAAATGTAAAATTTTGATATGATGTTATATGGCTGGTGTCAAGGACTTTCCGATTTTGAATTTCGAAATTTGGCGGCCTCCCTTTCGGAGGAAGGGACAGGGGGCCCAATATTTAGTTTTTTGAAAAGTTGACTAAGATATTTTTTTCTATAAATTACTGCTAACGGGAACACCCGAACATCTTGATCCACTAGTTATTTTCAATAATGAACAATTTGCGTTTCAAGATGAGTAGAATTCAAAATTCGAATCTACATATGCCCCAAAACTTTTGAGGCCCCCCCCCCCTCAAAAGTTTGAATGATCAAATCGATTTCATGTTTCTGGCATTGGTCTTACAAATTTGTAGTCATTTTCATATCCGCTGGGTGACCAAATAGATTTCATGTTTCTGGCATTGTTCTTACAAATTTGTAGTCATTTTCATATCCGTTGGGTGACCAAATAGATTTCATGTTTCTGGCATTGTTCTTACAAATTTGTAGTCATTTTCATATCCGTTGGGTGACCAAATAGATTGCATGTTTCTGGCATTGTTCTTACAAATTTGTAGTCATTTTCATATCCGCTGGGTGACCAAATAGATTTCATGTTTCCGGCATTGTTCTTACAAATTTGTAGTCATTTTCATATCCGCTAGCCAAATAGATTTCATGTTTCCGGCATTGTTCTTATAAATTTGTAGTCATTTTCATATCCGCTGGGTGACCAAATAGATTTCATGTTTCTGGCATTGTTCTTACAAATTTGTAGTCATTTTCATATCCGCTGGGTGACCAAATAGATTTCATGTTTCTGGCATTGTTCTTACAAATTTGTAGTCATTTTCATATCCGCTGGGTGACCAAATAGATTTCATGTTTCTGGCATTGTTCTTACAAATTTGTAGTCATTTTCATATCCGCTGGGTGACCAAATAGATTTCATGTTTCTGGCATTGTTCTTACAAATTTGTAGTCANTATCTAATATTACCTGACCATAAAGTGTTAATATCCTCTTTTCAATGAAATATTCTTTACAATGAGCTATGTCCTCAAGATCATAGACGATACATTCGACATAGTGTGGACGCCCCGATACAAATTTGTAGTCATTTTCATATCCGCCGTGTCCGGATAGAGGGATAATAAAAATCGTCTGCCACACGCCATTCTATTATTGGTTATTCAATGAAACATTGCAAAAATTGAAGATTTATTTATTTTCTATCTTGTTTTATGACGCCGACACGCCTACAAATCGTATATGAATATTTTTGTCGAGTGTCCTTTTTTACAATATAGGAAATAAGATTAATGAACAAGAAGAAGAAGAAAAAAAAAAAAACAGAAACATATTTTTAAAATAATTTTCAAGACAATACGGATGTGCTCTCTTCCGGTTCCTAAAGTTTTATTTTTTTGAGAATAAAAAAACTCATCGAGGGGTTGAAAAGTTGAAATACGAAATCGTTTGGGGCAGTTTATTTTAATTTAATTGAAGTGAATGGGAGCGGTAACATTTGCTATGTACTTCTCAGTAAATTTGAGAGGGTCTTTTTATAGACATCAAAAATATTTATTTCCCTCCTTATATATAGACTAGCTGTTTTCTCGTGCTTCGCTACGGTTACAAAATTCAACAACAATTTTGAGATCGCGGAATTAAATCTTCTCAATTTTAGATTTCTGGTGGAACCGACTCCCAGAGTGAAGACGGCTCCTATTTAGAAAATTCAATGTTTTACTCAAAGATATTACTTTTTCACTGCGGAACACCTTCGTATAAAATTTCAGCTTTCTCGCTCATCCCGAAGTGATATTTCTTAATTATGGGTTTTTGGTGGAACCGACTCCCAGAGTGACCACCGCTCCCAGTTAGAAAATTCAATATTTTTTTCAAGGATATTACTTTTTGTACTTCGGAACGCCTTTGTATTAAATTTCAGCTTTCTCGCTCATCCCGAAGTGGTACTTCTCAATTCCGATTTTTTGGTGGTGAAAACCGGGGAAAAACAGAGAATTATCAAATTTTATATTTTTTATGGGGTCCTAATATACTATTTGGGGGGGGGGGGTNTTTTGGGGGGGGGGGGGGGTCTATTCTCGGTCATTTTTCGTTATCTATTTTAGTTTGCCCAGTATAAAATTGCAAAAAGAAAATTGCGTCATTTTTGGTGGTAACTTGCTCCCACTTGAACTTTAAATTTTTTCCTTTCTTATTACGCACCTACATATTAAAAAAAAAGGAACCTGTGTGCCAAATTTCAAGTCCCTACGTTCAGCCATCGAGGAGCTACGTTGATTTTATCAGTCAGTCAGTACGTCAGTCAGTCAGTATACCAACTGGGCTTTGCGTTTTATAAGTATAGATAAAATTATTGTACAAGAAGAAAAAACAACAAAAAAAAACAACATATTTTTAAAATAATTTTCAAGACAATACGGATGTGCTTTCTTCCGGTTCGTATATTCGTGAGCCAAATTCCTCTATGGGGCTATGTAATCCCCTGCACCTAAGCCTCTTATGGGCTTTTTGTGCTTGGAAGGTAGCCTGTTTCCTAGCTAAGGCCTAAGATCTGCGCAAGCTTGATCAACCTTTTGGCTAGGTGTTTTGCGTGAATGTCAAGCCTGGGATGTGGCTGTCCCATACTTAGTCTCCACGCAATGAGGGAGTTGCAATCAAAGATAACGTGAGAAGCAGTCTCCTCATCCTCCTCACAAAGTCTGCACATAACCTGGTCTTGATGGAAGCCCATAGTGTGCAGATGTTTTCTCAGTCCACAGTGATCAGGCCCGTAGCTAGTCTGATGTTTTTGCGACTGAGGGCAAGGATCTCTATAGTAAGGTCCTTGGATGGTCCCTGTAACACAGCCTTGCTGTGTCTCAGGCCTGAGACGCCCTTCCACCGCTTCAGATGGTTTTCAAACACCCATCCGTCAATGAAATTCTTGATCTCAGTCGACCCAATGAATGGTGTCGCTGACCCCATTCTTGCCAGGTGATCGGCTTGTTCATTGCCGGAAATACCATTATGACCTGGCACCCAGCCAAGGTTAACCCGGTTGTTCTGTGCCAGTTCCTTTAGTGTTAGCTGGCATTCCCAAGTTATCTTGGAGTTCGTGCTATAGCTGACTAAAGTATTATTTTTTGAGAATAAAAAAAATCGAGGGGTTGAAAAGTTGAAATACGAAATCGTTTGGGGCAGTTTATTTTAATTTAATTGAAGTGAATGGGAGCGGTAACATTTGCAATGTACTTCTCAGTAAATTTGAGAGGGGCTTTTTATAGACATCAAAAATATATATTTCCCTCTTTTTATATACAGGGTGTCCCAAAAGTCCGAGACCGCCTGAATATCTTTTAAACAGCTTTATGTGGAGTTTTGTAATTTTGCAGGGTATTATATCCCAAATTATACCACCTGATGTTGTGACCAATTTTTCAGGGTCCCATGTGGCTTCAGGGGGGGCCCAACTTTTGTTTTTTAAATACGAACCCCCATCTTGTAATACAGTTTCAGAAAGACAATAAAATTAGAAGTACTTTGCAAAAAAAAATTACACGTCTAACGTCTTTGGTTTCAAAATGGCGGCCATTTGAAATTTCCAAGATATGACTTCCAAGAGTGTCTAAAACTAGACGAATTATTTCTAAAAGTAGGCGAATTGTCTAAAACGAGGCGAATTATTGTCTAAAAAGCAGGTTCCTCAACATTGAGGTCCTATGCAATCATTTATAATCCCATTGAAAAAAATTAGCCCAGTTTTAGACACTCTTGGAAGTCATATCTTGGAAATTTCAAATGGCCGCCATTTTGAAACCAAACACGTTAGACGTGTAAATTTTTTTGCAAAGTACTTCTAATTCTATTCTATTTCTGAAAATGTATCACAAGATGGGGATACGTATTTAAAAAACAAAAGTTGGACCCCCTGGGGACCATATGGGACCCGCCCCTGAAAAATTGTCCACATCACCAGGTGGTTTAATTTGGGGTATAATACCATACAATATTTCGAAACTCCACATAAAGCTGTTCAAAAGATATTCAGGCGATCTCGGACTTTTGGGACACCCTGTATATATAAAAAATTTAGAGAAAGATCACGTACTCTTTATAAAATTGTAACCCAGAAATTACCTAATGGTATTGCAGTGCGGGATAGCATCTATATTCACTGTCCTGCATCAATTATTTTCATATAGGTAATAATCTCGTTTAAAAAAAATTCAGATTAGACCGAAAGCAAAACATCCAGTCTTATCATCATATCTCACCAAAATGCACATTGCTTTTTCTGAAGATATGTCTGTTGATTCATCAACCATTACAGAAAATTTATTTAATTTTTCAATCAAAGTACCCTTGTATATAAATAAACACTTTTTTTTTTTTTTTTTTTTTTTTTTTTTTTTTTTTTTTTTTTTTTTTTTTTTTTTTNGGCTTAACGTCTTTTTAACATCTATTGGTCATTCAAGACGGGGGCTTTATCCTCCATTTGCTGGAAACTTGCAAACCAGCTACCCACATTGACCTCACCCAGCTTGGGTTGGGCCGGAAAAAAGAGCCAACGATACGTGGTGTTCCCAGGCGATCATCCTTCCAAGTACTGACCACGTCCGACGTTGCTTAACTTCAGTGATCTGATGGGAACTGGTGTATTCAACGTGATATGATCGTTGGGTAATGCATCTTTTATATAAAACGCTAGGCTTGCCAAGCTCTATTCAATTACGGGTACAAAGTACCCGCAAACAAAATAAAGGATAAAATGATTTTTTTTATTACAATAAGTCGCTATTACTTTATTATAAACTAAAAATATATAAACTCAATCATCAATTATTATCTTACATAAAAATAAAATTAAATCCCAGGAATAAAATAATGTCTTTTGACAGTATTTACACACACTTATTTCTTGCAGGTGACACAGATATACAGATAATGGTAGCTTTAGACTTTAGACAATCAATGTATTGGTTACATGCATTGCCAAGGGGGTGTATAAAGTACCCGCACCCAAAGTTTGGCTTCAATATCATCCCTTAGAAGGCTTAGAACATACATATTTTTATATACTATGATGGAAAATATTGTTTGTGACAATTATTAAAGGTCTCATTAAAATAAGTATCATAATTTGATTTCTACAAGCTTTTTGCCAAAACGCGGGTACTTTGTCCCCCCCCCCCCCTTGGCAATGATAGGGTTAATCTGGACAAATACATAATTGAAGAACTGAAATGATGGTCATATATATTACACCACGAGATGGTAAAATAAAATCCATTAATTAGAGTGATAGCATACTTTATCAGAGAAAAGGTAAATGCATGCCATTTAAATGTTGTTCTTGTATAGCGAGAATTTTAAAGGCAACCATTTTTACCTGCAGGCAGTGCCGTACCCAACATTTTTTTTCGTGGGGGGGGGGCGAAGGATTGACAGCCAAGCCAGGACTAAACCTAAAAAGATGATCATGGAAGGTGATGTTGATGATGATGTTGTTGTTGTTGGTGATGTTGTTCTTATTATTAGTTGTTGTTGGTGATGATGTTGTTCTTTTTATTGATGATGATGATGTTGTTGTTGTTGTTGTTGATGATGATGTTGTTCTTATTATTGATGATGATGTTGTTGTTCTTTTTATTGATGATGATGATGTTGTTGTTGTTGTTGTTGATGATGTTGTTTTTATTATTGATGATGATGATGATGTTGTTGTTGATGATGTTGTTCTTATTATTGATGATGATGATGTTGTTGTTGTTGGTGATGTTGTTCTTATTATTGATGATGATGATGATGTTGTTCTTGGTGATGATGTTGTTCTTATTATTGATGATGATGTTGTTGTTCTTTTTATTGATGATGATGATGTTGTTGTTGTTGTTGTTGTTGTTGATGATGTTGTTCTTTTTATTGATGATGATGTTGTTCTTGGTGATGATGTTGTTCTTATTATTGATGATGATGATGTTGGTGTTGGTGATGATGTTGTTCTTTTTATTGATGATGATGTTGTTGTTGGTGATGATGTTGTTCTTTTTATTGATGATGATGATGATGTAGATGTTGTTGTTGATGATGTTGTTCTTATTATTGATGATGATGTTGTTGTTGGTGATGATGTTGTTCTTTTTATTGATGATGATGATGTTGTTGTTGGTGATGATGATGATGTTGTTCCTATTATTGATGATGGTGTTGTTGTTGGTGATGATGTTGTTCTTATTATTGATGATGATGATGTTGTTGTTGGTGATGATGTTGTTCTTATTATTGATGTTGGTGTTGTTGTTGGTGATGATGTTGTTCTTATTATTGATGATGATGTTGTTTTTGGTGGTTATGGTGATGATGAGTTACACCTTACAATATATTACATAAGTCATGCATACAAAAAAAAATGAAATTTCGGGGGGGGGGGGTAGACNGGGGGGGGGGGGGTAGACCCACTGGACCCCCCTGGATACTTCTTGCCTCCGGTTTCGAATAAGGGTCGAAAATTTGATATATGCTAATTGAAAAGGTTTTGATGACAATTGGCTGGATCTGTGATGGTGTGCATTCCTGGTCGTCCTAGTGCGTAGAACCGATCCCCCTGAGGGCCCAATTAAATATTTATGGTGACTGGTGAGGCTGGTGACCAACAAGACCTGTCCATAACTGAAATATGTTTCGATAAACATAAATTTCTCAATTCACATTATTTTTCTGGCAAAAAAAAAATCGGGGCTACTCCGAAAAAAATTGAGGGGGGGGGTTCTCGTGATGATTCCAAATCTGGGGAGTAATTAGACAGACCCTAAATTTGTCATACATACCAAATTTGAAGTCTCTGGCTCTTTAGACAGAATTAATGAAAACTGCTTTAAAGAGGTAAAAACCGCCAGCGGTATATTTGATTGAACCCAAAAGTTTCGAAGCTAGCTGAGACCCCAAATATGACATACGTACAAAATTTAAAATCTCTAGCTCTTACCATTCTCCTTTTAGACAGCAATATTGAAAACCGCTAAAAAGCGGCAAAAATCGCCAAGCATATATTCGATTGCACCCAAAAGTTTCGGGGCACAATTGGAGCCCAGATGGGACCTATATTCCAAATTTTATCTAAATCGGTCAACGCTAAGTGGCAAAAGTGCCTATGACGGTTTTCGTAACGATTTTAAAGGTTCATTATTGAAAATAATAATAATAATAAAAAAAAAAACAAGGTATCCAAAACTACAAACACGAAGCAATGTCATAAATCATTTAATTACCCACTTACATTCAATTTAACTCACATCCGTCAACACAAATCCCTAACCCCTAACCCTCTTCTTTTTGGATAAATATAAGAAATTCATTCATATCCGAGTGGGGGGTGGGGGAGGGGGTCAACAATTTTCCTCTCTTAATATGGCTAGTTTACTGAGTATTATTATAAAAGGAAATGTAAATTACATACATAACGCATAAACTATATGTAGCTGGACGGGGTGTGCTCCCTGCCGTGCACACTGTACAGGGTGGATGTGTGACATGTCGGGGGGGGGAGGGGGCAAGAAATTACAGGAGTTGAAACTGAAAATTAGCTAGCGTCTAATATGGCTCGTTGAATACACCAGTTCCCACTAGATCGCTGAAATTAAGCAACGTCCGGTGAGGTTGTGTCATGTGAATGTACACTTGGGTCCATTCACAAGAAAATAAAACGATCTATAATGATATTGAGAAAATATGGGACAAGAAGCCAGCTTCTATGGCACGTTGAATACACCGGTTCCCGATAGATCACTGAAGTTAAGCAACGTCCAGCGAGGTTGTACCATGTAGGTGTCCACGTGGGTTCGCGCCCTCGTAATGCTGGTGGCTATTTTTCCGGCCTGGGTGAGGTCAATGTGGGTATAGCTGGTTTCCAAATAACAAATACATGGGTTTATTTTTCGTTTTTTTTTTGGGGGGGGGGTTAACCCTCTTTAACATCTATTGGTCATTTGAGACGAGAATTTTACTAACGTCAAGCTAAATCATAAGGATTTGGGACCTACATAACAAATTTGGGACCTGCATAACAAATTTGGGACCTACATAATAACTTCCATGATCATCATTTTCAGGTGTTAGGACCCCCCCCCCCAAAAAAAAACTTTGATACGGCCCTGACTGCTACCGTCACCCTAGCCTCATTCTGTATTCCAATAATTTTATAAAAAATGTAAAATATGTAAATTTAATGTATATTATGTCACAATGTTTGTGGGCATCATAGCATTACAAGATATTTTCAACATTCACTCCAATATCACTAAGCCTAAGCTGCACTTAGACAATTCTTACCTTATAATGCTACTAAAAAAAAATCGACCCGTCCGGGAATCGAACCCGGAACCTCCGTGGTGCAAGCCGAGTGTGATGCGCACTCTGCCACGGAGACGTCTTTTCCAATTTTATATTTTAACATTTTCTTGTTTTGCATCGTTCTCTTGATACCACCTTGTATGAATAAGGAAAAATATTTCTAGCGAATAATATGTTTGTATATCCTTTTAATAATATTAGTTCACAGTCGTATATCCTTTATCCTGTCACGAGTCCTGTGTCCTGCTCCTGGAGAGAATAATCAGGAAAATGTTGCAATAACTTTAGCGTTTTCCCCTTCATTGGAAAAATTGGAAGCTCAGGGTAGACTAACTGAAAAATGAACTGGAGCAAGTCAGGTATATCTTCCAAGCCGGACGAAAGGGGGGTGGCAATGGGGAGAATCCCGCCAGGCCCGGGATTTCCTAAGAGGCTCGGTGAGTAAATTATCATAATGAATGTTTTCATGTTTTTTCTCAATAATAAATAAATCAACTTAAAAGTTTTGAAAAATTTTCAAACACACAAAATCATATCGCTAGATAGTGGGCTAATATGGGACAATGGCTATTGCAGGACACTGATTTTAAAATATAGTGCGACCTTTCAGCTTGTACAGCAATTATAAATATTGGTATATTTCGTAAACAGTAACATCTGATAATCGAATTATTTGTTGTCAAGAAGAAGCGTACACGCCTTTTCACATCAACTAAATGAATTGTCTAGTTTTACTTTTATTACTGCCCATACGGTGATTTTAAATGAAAGAATAATAGAGGGGTCCGTAAATTCTGCCCCCCGTCCCGGATTTTCTGTCTACGGGCCTGATAGCTTCCTCACCATAACTCCTATATTGTCCTCATAATTCACAATGCCCAGTTCTTATACGCAATTGCATACGATGACAGTTTCAGTTAATGAAAAAAACGAGGTTTGCTCATTGCTCCTCGATAAAGCCAACGACGATACGTGCGACTCCCATTCGAGCTTTAACAAGCCCGATGTTGTTCAACTTCAGTGATTTGACGGTATTTGAAAAAATACTAACACCAGTTAAAATGCTCTGCCATTCCAAATTAAACAATTTCTGCCGCTCAATTTTGATTTCGTGTTTCTAGGTTTTTTTTTTAATTTGGCTTAACGTCTCTTTAACATCTATTGGTCATTCAAGACAGGGGTTTTATACCCTCCATTCGCTGGGAACTTGCAATCTAGCTACCCACATTGACCTCACCAAGCCTGGGTTGGGCCGGAAAAATGAGCCAACGATACGTGGTGTTCCCAAACGGTCACCCATCCAAGTACTGACCACGCCCGACGTTGCTTAACTCCAGTGGTCTGACGGGAACTTGTGTATTCAACGTGGTATGATCGTTGGCTTGTGTTTCTAGATATAACTCAACAATATAATAAATTTCTCACTTTTATTATTTTACTTTCGAGTGCTCAGAAGTGTAAAATTATAGTTTTTAGGTAACCAAAGAACGCGCCGCTCAATGACGTTAGCGTTAGATAGTGATTGCAAATCGTTCAAAAATATATCGATATTTCGAATTTCAAATATCTCGATATACAAATATATCGATATAGGAGAAATATATCCATATATCGGTTTATTAGAAATTAGAATTTTACGAGATGATTTGGTGGAAATGTCGTCCCCTCTCTGTACTTTCCTAACCTGACCCTCCCCTACTTTCCAGTTTCCAGTTTTCAATGACCAGTTTCAAAGGAACAAGTAGGATCCCCCAAAAATAGAAAACTTCGATTAAAAAAAATGGATAACTTCAAATTTTATCGCTATATTAAGGCCATTGGAAAAAAAAAACAAAAATAGTGTACATATTGAACGATATATCGTGAAAAATATATCGATATATGAAACGGTATATTGTGAAAAATAGATCGATATATGAAACGGTATATTGTGAAAAATATATCGATATATGAAACGGTATATTGTGAAAAATATAACGATATATGAAACGGTATATTGTGAAAAATAGATCGATATATGAAATTCGGAAGAAAATATATCGATATATATATATATATATCTCGATTTTCGATATATCGTGCCATCCCTAGCGATAGATCATAGCTTATCTTCTTAGCATGATGAGGATCGACATAAGGCCGTTGACTGTTGGAGTAAAAATAGTTTCCATAAGAAAATTATAAAATACGCCCACGCCCATACCTCCTGCCAACAATATTTTTTTCATCCGTCGAAAGCTCATAGTTTTTGGTTGACAATAACAATAAATAAATTTTAAATTTCTGTTTTAATATAAAAAAAAAAAGATCGGAGATCGCTAAAAGGATTTTTTATCATTTCGCGAATCCCTGGAGAGAACAAAAAATGGAATAGGAAAACAGTAAGATAAAGAAAGACAAAAACACTGTTGCACAGAAAATGTAAACAAGCCTGCCATCAGAGTTTAACAAAAATTTATTCAGAAATAAAGCTGAGAGAAACTGTTTGCCAGTGTTATCAGTTTGAAGTCTCAATTGAGTAAGATATACTGTTTGTTGCTGTCTTATTGTACCAAATGTTATTTAAACTACACAAAGTTTTTTGAAAACATGAAAAAAATCTCTCGTACAAAATTCATCCCATTTTTATATCTGTTTGAATTTCGGTTCAATATACAGGACTGGTTTTAAAGGTGGGGCGAATGCCTAGGGCGCCAAATTTTGCAATCAAACTTTCCTTAGGAACCTCTAAGGAAAGTTTCATTGCGAAATTTGGCGCCCTGGGCGTTCGCCTTCCCCCCTACAAAAACATGAAATGCGATTCATGTTTTTCTAAATATTTCGTTTCCCCTTCAATTATTCCTGACTTTGCAAGAGAATTGTAGTTCATCGAAACACATTTAGGATGTCTGTTTTTAAGAAAAATTAAAGATTAAAACATTCTTTTCAAAATTCATCCCATTTTTATATCTGTTTGAATTTCGGTTCCATATACAGGACTGGTTTTAAAGGTCGGGCGAATGCCTAGGGCGCCAAATTTTGCAATCAAACTTTCCTTAGAAACATCTAAGGAAAGTTTGATTGCGAAATTTGGCGCCCTGGGCGTTCGCCTTTCCCCCTACAAAAACATGAAATGCGATTCATGTTTTTCTAAATATTTCGGTTCCCCTTCAATTATTCCTGACTTTGCAAAAGAATTGTAGTTCATCGAAACACATTTAGGATGTCTCAAGAAAAATTAAAGATTTTAACATTTTTTTCAATTGAAAACGAAATTGGTAATCGGCTGATTTATCCAAAATGATCGACCTATTCTAGAATTTTTAAATTTGTATAATTCAGTCAGTTTAGACAAAAAAACGCACAAGTCCAAAGCTCTTAAAGTATTTTTTTTGTTATATTTCTATAATTTATAAGTTTTATATAACCAAAAATTATAGTATTCGCCCAAATCTCGTAAAGTAATTTTTTTGTTATATTTCTATAATTTATAAGTTTTATATAAAAATCTCACCAAAAATTATAGTATTTGTCCAAATCTCGTAAAGTAATTTTTTTTTTTGTTATAGTTCTATAATTTATAAGTTTTATATAAAAATCTCACCAAAAATTATAGTATTCGCCCGAAGCTCGTAAAGTATTTTTTTTGTTATATTTCTATAATTTATAAGTTTTATATAAAAATCTCACCAAAAATTATAGTATTCGCCCAAATCTCGTAAAGTATTTTTTTTTATATATATATTTGCAAACACTTCTAATAGTGTTTGCAAATATAACAAAATTATTTCTATCCATACTAATATATAAATGCGAAAGTAACTCTGTCTGTATGTATGTATGTTACGCTTTCACGCTTAAACTACTGAACCGATTTTGATGAAATTTGGTATGGGGATAGACTAAACTTTAGGAAAGGACATAGGGGTTGAAACTATAAACGGCCATGCCTATAAGGCGCCAAGCGAAGCGGGCGTATCCTGCTAGTAATCTATAAGTTTTATGTAAAAATCTCGCGAAAAATTATAGTATTATTCAATATGTTTATTCTCTCTATTATTATACTTCATTATTGAAAATAATATATCCATGCTTTGAAGATATTCTTAAGCATTTCATGAAGTATTGCCAAAGGAAACTTTATTTCTTATGTGGCCCCGGCCTCCATTTTCTCTAAAACCGACCCTGTCAGTATCCACCCAAACAAGGTGAGATTTTTCAAGGCAATTTCTTTGTGTTAGTAATACCTTTTTTAACGTGATTCTGATGTCTTTATTGTGTAAAACCTTGGAAAAGTTTTCACAAAACTAACACGGTAGTATACAGGGTGTTTCAAAAGGTTGTGCAAAAAAAGAAACCACGTATAGTAGAGCTCAAATAAAGGCCACTTTGCTGAATAAACCCCTATACGGAAATGGACCCCAAGGTAACTAGGGCCAGGGGCGGATTTAAGGTTAAATCTTAAGGGGACGGTGCAGTACCTAGGGAGGGGATAATTCTTGAGGGTATGGAAATTTTAGAATGTATGTCATACCTTAAAACACCATAAAAAATCACATCAAAAAGTTTTAGGCATTTTCATTTCATGACCCCCCCATAACTCCGCCCCTGATCGGGGGAAAGTGCCAAATACTCACCAAAGAAGCATGATAACAATCGGAGACGTCATGCGAAAAATGAAGTCAATCGCAAAATAATTTAATTTTTAGTAATTATTTTTCGATTTTTAAGTGCCAACTTTGGGTGGCCCTAGCTACCTTGGGGTCCATTTCCGTATAGGGGTTTATTAAACAAAGTGGCCTTTATTTGAGCTCTACTATACGTGCTTTCTTTTTTTGCATAACCTTCTGAAACACCCTTTATACTAAGAAAAAAAAGTTTATATACAGACACCTCCGTACAAAAGATGTTACCAGGAAAATATAAAACTTGAAAGTCACGTCGCTAACAAAATAAAATGCTTACTAAAAGGAAGAGTTTAAAGGCCTTCGGGACATAACATTTTGGACACATATCTCAACCCTTTTGGACTTCTAATCATCTTTTTTCATCTTTCTTCGAATTTTTCTATCTATCCCCTTTTTTTGATGCTTCGTAAATGCTATACATCAGAAAATTAGTATTTCCTAAATAAAAGTGTCATACAGCTAGAATCAAGGAGTTGGAGCTTAGAAAATTCAGATGAGAAAGTGGCAATCATATATAATCGTAAATGAAACTCGCTAACGATCATACCACGTTGAATACACCAGTTCCCGTCAGATCACTGAAGTTAAGCAACGTCGGGCGTGGTCAGTTCTTGGATGGGTGACCGCTTGGGAACACCACGTATCATTGGCTCATTTTTCCGGCCCAACCCAGGCTGGGTGAGGTTAATGTGGGTAGCTGGTTTGCAAGTTTCCAGCGAATGGAGGGTAAAACGCCCGTCTTGAATGACCAATAGATGTTAAAGAGACGTTAAGCCAAATTAAAAAAAATCTATTTTTGAAACAGAAAAACCCACAATAACATTACCCAGCCTGGGTTGGACCGGAAAAAAGAGCCAACGATACGTGGTGTTCCCAAGCGGTCACCCATCCAAGAACTGACCACGCCCGGCGTTGCTTAACTTAAGTGATCTGACGGGAACTGGTGTATTCAACGTGCTATGATCGTTGGAAATTACGAATTTTACATCTAAATTTGGATACCATCTGTTAAAATACAATAAAATTAAAAATCATATTGAATTCGTTCAAACTTTTCTCGTAATGAAAACACCACCCAATGGCTGAAGTGTGAAATTTCCAATATAAAAATAATTCATTTCTCGAAAGTGAACATGTCACTCGACGAAAATTAAAACTCAAAAAAATCTTTCCTTCATAAAATGTCTTTAAATTAAGAAACATTTAGAAAAGCTAAATTTGGTGGCCCTGTAAAAAAAAAAATAATTGAAATGTTTTATTAGGTGCTTACTGTAATAATACTCTGTAAAATAAAAATGTTAATTACAATTATTAGTAAACAACGAATTTTAAGTGGAACCATTTAGTGACAATTAATCTAAACCATGAATATATATTTTTAACATTTACCTTGATTTGTCAACTCAGATAGAACAATGTATAAATACCTATCCACAAAGCAGCCTAAGACACGTGTTTCGTTCTTGTTAGAACTCATCAGTTA
>CM022877.1:120637-137320 GCA_012654025.1 Pachypsylla venusta
AAAAACTCTTGCGCTTTCTCCAAAGTTTCGTCGATTTTCAAGCAAATTTATTGTGAATTAAACATTTTAAAGTGAGTTTTCTCGTATTTTCCACTATTTAATCGTGAAAATTAACATTCTACTTTCAATTAATCATATAAAACCTAACTTAAGGTTAGTTGCTCAGAAAAAAATAATAGTATCTGTCTGGTACCTATTTCATTGTTAACGTTAATTCAATTCGAATATACACTACTAGTTATTTTTCCTTGCTTCGCTAGGGTTACAACAATTTTGAGATTGCGAAATTAAATCTTCTCAATTTTAGATTTTTGTTGGAATGGACCCCCCCAAGACTGAGCATGGCTCCTATTTAGAAAATTCAATATTTTACTCAAAGATATTACTTTTTGACTTTTTGTACTGCAGGACATTTCCGTATTCAATTTCAGATTTCTCGCTCATCCCGATTTGGTACTTCCCAATTTCGATTTTTCGGAGGTGAAAACCTCCGAATTGAGATCCAATGTTGACGTAAGCTTTCTATGAATGAAAAACTCGACTTTTCAGTAATAATTTTTTTTTAGTGTCATTTCTTTATCTTACGGAATAGCGAAGATCGTTTTGCCGCCCCCATATCATTACGCCCGGGGCGACCGCCCCCCGGCCCCACCCTATGTACGCCACTGAATACTCGACATTGATTTTTTAGAAATAAGAGAAGTCGTGTGCTGTTCCCACTAGATTTTTAGTATTCGTATATCGCACGAGCTTGTTTTCCCGTGCTTCGCTGCGGTTACAAAATTCAACAACAATTTNATGTTGACGTAAGCTTTCTATGAATGAAAAACTCGACTTTTCAGTAATAATTTTTTTTTAGTGTCATTTCTTTATCTTACGGAATAGCGAAGATCGTTTTGCCGCCCCCATATCATTACGCCCGGGGCGACCGCCCTCCGGCCCCACCCTATGTACGCCACTGAATACTCGACATTGATTTTTTAGAAATAAGGAAAGTCGTGTGCTGTTCCCACTAGATTTTTAGTATTTGTATATCGCACTCGCTGTTTACAAAATTCAACAACAATTTCGTGAAAAAGTGTGGATGAAGGTTGGATTCGAACCAACAGTCTCCTGGTTACGAATCCATCAACTGAGCTATTAATTTTAATATGGAGAGTTCTTTCAAACACAAATAGTTTCACACTGCTTCCTCCGCAGGATTATATTTTTAATATTAAATTAAATAAATACACAAACTTCGTAGTTTTAATTGTTTTAAAAAATAATTCATTATTTTGTCAAACACAAAACTTTAGAATAACTAAAAACATTTTGAATTAATTTAAAAATAGTCATGATTTTGAAGGAGGAAAAAATACCGGGACACAAAATAGAAGAGTTGGCTGATTTAGAAAATGTTTGTCTAAAGCAGGGACCCCTAACCTACAGNACAATTGTTGTATTAAAATATTGTTTATAAATCAAATTCTGAGAATATGATCCACATAACTAAATCATCGTTCTCAGGCGGCTCTTCAGGGTTATATAATATACATACTTACCTACCTATTTCTCTATTAAAGAAAGTTTAGCCCAACGATCATACCACGTTGAATACACCAGTTCCCGTCAAATCTCTGAAGTTAAGCAACGTCGGGCGTGGTCAGTACTTGGATGGGTGATCGCCTGGGAACACCACGTATCGTTGGTTCTTTTTTCCGGCCCAACCCAGGCTGGGTGAGGTCAATGTGGGTAGCTGGTTTGCAAGTTTCCAGCGAATAGAGTCTAAAACCCCCATCTTGAATGAACAATAGATGTTAAAGAGACGTTAAGCCAAAACGAGGCCGCAAACCCATGTGGATACCTACATGGTACAACCTCGCTGGTCGTTACTTAACTTCAGTGATCGAACGGGAACTGGTGTGATCAACGTGATTACAAATTTTGTTACACGGTAGGTCATCATCGGCAACCACTGGTGTATTCAACGTGCCAAAGACGCTAGCTCGAAATATGTTTATATTCTATCATGTTGTATACTCCTTGAAAATGGAATTTTGGCTAGAAAATACATTTCTTCCCCATAACATAAAGGGTTCAAGTAAATTTGGAAATACTCCTACCAAATCTTTAGAAGTGGGAGTATCAAATATTATATTTTTTATATTTTTATTATATTAAACAATAAAAATATATTTGAAATGTTTAAAAAAAAAAAATAGATATTTTAGGTCTCATGGGATATTCTTTGCTTGATATTCCCTCACTGATTTCCAGAACTGACAACTATATCGTCTGTCTTGAAATGAAATCGGCAGCCCCAAAAATTGGCCCCGCCATCGAGGCAACAAACTCCACTTTGTTCAGAGTAATCTTTTACATGGCCCGCTTTAAAAGTTTAGAGACCCCTGGAATCATATTATAGAGCTTTCTGAAATTGCATTTTAGTTCAACTTTGAAGGTTTTATTTTTAATAATTAATTCAGAAACTGATTATGAGTTAAGGTACACACAACACTCATTGCTTATGGAAATTATAAAGGGAAGGTACACACAACACTCATTTCTTATGGAAATTATAAAGGGAAGGTACACACAACACTCATTGCTTATGGAAATTATAAAGGGAAGGTACACACAACACTCATTGCTTATGGATTTTATAAAGGGAAGGTACACACAACACTCATTGCTTATGGAAATTATAAAGGGGAGGTACACACAACACTCATTGCTTATGGATATTATAAAGGGAAGGTACACACAACACTCATTGCTTATGGAAATTATAAAGGGAAGGTACTCACAACACTCATTGCTTATGGAAATTATAAAGGGAAGGTACTCACAACACTCATTGCTTATGGAAATTATAAAGGGAAGCTACACACAACACTCATTGCTTATGGAAATTATAAAGGGAAGGTACACACAACACTCATTGCTTATGGAAATTATAAAGGGAAGGTACACACAACACTCATTGCTTATGGAAATTATAAAGGGAAGGTACACACAACACTCATTGCTTATGGAAATTATAAAGGGAAGGTACACACAACACTCATTGCTTATGGAAATTATAAAGGGAAGGTACACACAACACTCATTGCTTATGGAAATTATAAAGGGAAGGTACACACAACACTCATTGCTTATGGAAATTATAAAGGGAAGGTACACACAACACTCATTGCTTATGGAAATAGTTGGTCAACTTCCATCTTTAGACTCGACTAGACTGATGATGAATCGAATGATTCGAAACTAGTTTCTTTATAAATAATTATAAATAGTGTTTTTGGTAAGTGTTTTGTTTTAATTTATTTAAAAATTAATATTTTTTAACACTTATAATTGACATGTTATTCAAAAATTTAAATTTAACGGCTCAACAGGCCATTTCAGTTAATCCTAAGATATTAGCTATAAAAATTTTGTCTGAGACTCTATTGTGTCCTGAACGGCCTTTAATTAGCTGTGAAATTTGTCTGAGACTGTGTTATGTCCTTAACGCAAAATAATTATATTATCTATGAAAAGTTTATGCTTTAATAGTTTGTCTGAGACTCTAGTGTGATATGTCCTTAACGCAAAATAATTATATTATCTGTGAAAAGTTTATGATTCAATAGTTTGACATTTAGATTGGTTAAATAAAACTGGAGAACAGGGGACAAACTTTACGCCCTGTCCAAAACTATCCAGAAGACAAATAAGATAGAACAGAGGGAGAGAGGGAGGTACAGCGTAGGGATTTAATGTCTCTCCTAAAATTCAACTCCATAAAATTCAGGGAGTAAAAATGAAACCATGAATTTTAAATTGGGATTGAAAATAGGGTGTAAAGAGACTTTGAAAAAAAACATGGCAGCTTTGAAAATGCAGCTTGAAGCTGTTGAAAAAAACATAAAAAGTGTAATTACCAGATATTTCCTCATTGTATACAGAGTGTTACTTATATTACTGTAATTACCAGATATTTCCTCATTGTATACAGAGTGTTACTTATATTTGTTTATTTACAGTAATTACCAGATATTTCCTCATTGTATACAGAGTGTTACATATATTTTTTTATTTACTGTAATTACCAGATATTTCCTCATTGTATACAGGGCGTTACTTCTATTTGTTTATTTACTGTAATTACAAGATATTTCCTCATTGTATACAGGGCGTTACTTCTATTTGTTTATTTACTGTAATTACCAGATATTTCCTCATTGTATACAGAGTGTTACTTCTATTTGTTTATTTACTGTAATTATACCAGATATTTCCTCAATGTATACAGAGTGTTACTTATATTTGTTTATTTACTGTAATTATACCAGATATTTCCTCATTGTATACAGGGCGTTACTTATATTTGTTTATTTACTGTAATTACCAGATATTTCCTCATTGTATACAGAGTGTTACTTATATTTGTTTATTTACTGTAATTATACCAGATATTTCCTCATTGTATACAGAGTGTTACTTATATTTGTTTATTTACTGTAATTATATCAGATATTTCCTCATTGTATACAGAGTGTTACTTATATTTGTTTATTTACTGTAATTATACCAGATATTTCCTCATTGTATACAGATTGTTACTTATATTTGTTTATTTACTGTAATTATACCAGATATTTCCTCATTGTATACAGGGTGTTACTTATATTTGTCTATTTACTGTAATTACCAGATATTTCCTCATTGTATACAGGCTGTTATTTATATTTGTCTATTTACTGTAATTATACCTGATATTTCCTCATTGTATACAGGCTGTTACTTATAATTGTTTATTTACTGTTTCAGGTGAGTCCATGTACATAAAGGCAAGAAATCAATTTACCTTTTTTTTAAAATGATTAAGTTGTAAGTATGTATAACAATTATGAAAAATCAAATTAAATGAGAAAGGATTTGTACAGAAATTTGAAGAAAATTGTAATGCTTTCAGTACGGGGTCCCTTTTCTAGTGTTTGTCCCCCGGCTTGTGGACTTTCTAGTGTAAATAAAATGGAGAAAAAAAATTGTAGCTAATAATGGTTATTGGCCAATTATATATAGGTAATAATCTCGTTTGAAAAATTTCAGATTAGACCAAAAGCAAAACATATATAAATAAACACTTTTTTTTTTCTTTTTCTTTTTAATTTGGCTTAACGTCTCTTTAACATCTATTGGTCATTCAAGACGGGGGTTTTACCTTCCATTCGCTGGAAACTTGCAAACCAGCTACCCATATTGACCTCACCCAGCTTGGGTTGGCCCGGAAAAATGAGCCAACGATACGTGGTGTTCCCAAGCGGTCACCCATCCAAGTACTGACATCGCCCGACGTTGCTTAACTTCAGTGATCTGACAGAAACTGGTGTATTCAACGTGCTATAAACACTTTCTAAAACAATAATAGCATCAAGCCCTAGCCAGCGTCTATGGCACGTTGAATATACATTAGTTCCCGTTACATCACTGAAGGTAATCAACGTCAGCGAGGTTGTGCCATATGTAGGTGTCCACGTGGGTTCGCGCTCTCGTGATGCTGGCTATTTTTCCGGCCCAACCCAAGCTGGGTGAGGTCAATGTGGGTAGCTGGTTTGTAAGTTTTCAGCGAATCTAGGGTGGAACCCCCGTCTTGAATGACCAATAAATGTTAAAAAGACGTTTAGCCAAATTAAAAAAAAAAAATATGTCTAAAATTTCTGCACGAATACAATACTTTATCTTCTATAGGAACAGAAAGTAAAAAAAAGTCATTCAGGACTTTTACATAAAACAAATAATATTACGAGTACCTACATCAAATTTATTTATTTATTAATTTAAATTTTATTTTATTTATTTATTTAAATTAAATGGTTTGGGCCCATCATTGGGCTACAAGAAACCAGTTTACAATGAATGCTTATGTATCTAATAATCTTAATAACTAACATACAATTATTAAAAATAAAAATATCCATTATTCTTGTCCTAAAAATAAATTAAATTATTCTGTACTAGCAGGATACGCCCGCTTCGCTTGGCGCCTTATAGGCATGGCCGTTTATAGTTTCAACCCCCTTTCGCGATAAAAAGTAGCCTATGTCCTTTCCTAAAGTTTTGTCTATCTCCATACAAAATTTCATCAAAATCGGTTCAGTAGTTTAAGCGTGAAAGCGTAACATACATACATACAGACATAGTTACTTTCGCATTTATATATTAGTATATGGATTATTCTGAATTTATAAAATGCCAAATGTTTAAAATTTTGTTCAAGTTTAAAAAAAATTTGACTTTCATGTAACAAAGAACATTAGCTAAAATAATGTTGAAAAAAAATTCAATTATTTAAAAAAATAAATTTAAACAAATAAAAGTCGGTACGTCAGATATTAAACAGATCATTATAAAAATTATAAAAGCGCTGAATTTTTCAATTTTATAAACTGAGAAATTAACACTTTCACTCGTTCTTTTATATTTACACATGTATTTGAGTAGGGACTTGCAAATGCTGCAATGTTTTATACCTCCAACATTTGTTTTTAATTAGGGTATTTGTTCCATATTTTGGAACCCCTTGAGGAAATTTTGGCATTCAAAACCTTATATCTCCGGACCCGATTATAGTAGAAAAATGTTTTTGGTGTTATTTGAAAGGGAATTTAGTTTTACANTTGAATGAGATAGCATTCAGCAACACATTACCGTTTTGAATGAGATAGTATTCAGCAACACCCATACCCATTCATAATTTATAATGTAAAGAGGAAGAGGGGCGTGGAAGGCTTTCATTTCAAGAAAAGGGTGCGCGGTATCAAAAAGTTTGGGAACCCCTGCTATATAGCAATCCCCTCTCATAACTGCAGCTCTGCTATATCCCTGTGGAAATTTAGTTTGGAGGAAAACAATTTAGAATGATGTTGCCACAGTAAACTGAAACAATACCTTCATCTCATTATGATTTTGGAAAGGCGCAGGTTGTTTAATTTTTTTATTCGCCCTAATCGTGCTATTTTTAATTTCCCTTTTTACAAACTTCATTATAATGTAATCATAACATTTTCCGACATTATTTTTTGTAGCTATACAAAATTGACTTGCACATAAAAAAAGGCCACTTTTTTTTTACTTTTTGTAGCTCACTTTTTTCGTTTTTTTTTCTCTCTTCAACAAAAGTTTTTGCTTTTTCAACGTGACTTAATTAAAAATTCGTGCTTTAAGAGTGTTTACGTACATCAAATGAATTTGTTTTTTTGTACACACTTCCTCTGGCCGCACCAGTGCAAAGGTTCTTATCATTTGTCCTTCTCTACCTACCCTTCCATAGAAAATAAATGTAAAAAAAAAAAAAAAAAAAAAANAAAAAAAAAAAAAAAAAAAAAAAAAAAAAAAAAAATCGTAACAGTTTCCGACATTTTTCTTGTTAATTTTAAAGTGTTATTAAAGTTTGGAATAAAATGTAAAAGAATAAATTACCTTTCAGTTATAATTTGCTGCCTGGTGTTGTTCAGGTATGAAACCTGCAGAGGAATCAAAATTATTATTATTTTTTGCCAGAAAAATAATAAATCCAGGTGTCACATTGGCAGAGTTTTTTTTGGCTTACCTGACTAATATATCGAAATTTGAGTCATTTAAAATTTGGTTTCCATTTAATTTCCTTTCCAATGATAGACTTTTGGAATTTGCATGTTAAAAGGTTAGGTATTTATTGAGACATGATCTAAATAAGGTACAACCTATCTATTTCGGGTCCTAATGCAAAAAAAAAAAAAAAAAATGGATGTCCCTACTTCGCTCATTATGGTGGACTGTCGAGCGTTTGTGGCTGTACACAACTGAAAGCTGAGTTTTATAATTAGTTGATTCAAACTGAATCATAATTGATTTTCATTTATTTTTTTAATTTTTTTTTTTTTTTTACTATCAAATATCGTGTGTATTAATTTAGATATAAATATCATTTTGGTTACCTCGACTCGTTGGGTACTATTAAATTCATTTAATAGTCCTTGTGTTGAGTCAAATTTTAGTTACACACAACATATTCTAGGGCCTGCCGTTATATAAATATGTCAAAACAAAACAAAGTCTTTTTTTTACAACTGAAATAGACATTCTGGTCAAAGTTTGTTTTGAACAGGAGAGAAAAATTTCTAAAAAAGAATGTTTAAAAAATTGCCTCAATCTATTCATGTTTGTTGTCCTTCAAAATGAGTTTTTTTATCATCAGATTGAAAGTAACTGAAACTTTAGACGACCTTTATAAAGAATGCTTGGACATACAATTCGACCTTCCATCTAATTTTTGTGAACGTTATTGAACTCCACTTTTGACCCTCCACGGTATACATCCCGAAATGCACTTGTATATGTATATGTATGTTTGTTTGTTACGCGATACAAGCCACAATTTTCATCCGATTTTGACGAAATTTGTTATACATGTTTAGAACATGGAAATGAAGGAAATTTGCTGTATAGTTTTCAGGGCACTAAGCGCCCCGTGAACACCTGATCATCATACTGGTGTTATTGTTTCCCCCCATTTGTTCTTTTGGGAGCATTGTCTGCTGTAGCCAGAAATATTTTTGGAGGTCTCAGATTTAGATAAAAGTTCGTTCTCCGACTTTTCTTCTAAACAAACAGATTTCCAGTTAATCATAATTGTCACACGAGTTATATATCCGTAGTTTTCCCAATTTAGTCGTATTTTTTAAGTAAACTTCACTGTAGAAATATCTTTTTCGGTTTCTTTTCCCCATTCTTAAACTTCACTGTTGAAATACCTCCTTCGGTATCTTTTCCCCATTCTTAAACTTCACTGTTGAAATACCTCTTTCGGTATCTTTTCCCCATTCTTAAACTTCACTGTTGAAATACCTCTTTCGATATCTTTTCCCCATTCCTAAACTTCACTGTTGAAGTACCTCTTTCGGTATCTTTTCCCCATTCTTAGATACACGTTTTTTTTTTATGGTCAATTAGGACCGAAGTAAATGATAAATAAAATTACATTCCCCTTTCTGGGAAAAAATATTTCTCTCGTTCATCTCATTTTGACGTCATAATAACGCCAAAGCAAAGCTTTCTTGTTTTTTTTTTAAAAAAAAAAAATAAAAATAATTTAATTTAAAATGAAATAGAAATGAGAAGAAAAATCACATAATTTTCTTATTATTCAGAAGAAAATGTCACTTTCAACTCTTATATGACGTCACAGAAAAAAATATTATTTAGAGGCAGGTAGAAGAATTCTGAGATGTGCCTGAGGGTTTCAAGATAATGAATGGCCCAAGTTTTTGATATATATATATATATTTACAGGGTTGATTTATGACTTTATAGATCAATTGTGGGGAGGAACCCGTTCAGTCTCGCTTAGCTGTCCCCACGGGGCTATGTAAAAATCCTAAGAAAACCAAATATACATAGTGTCCTCTGGCGGGCTCCGATCCGCTCAAAATTTTAAGGAACTTACCATGGTAAATTGTTGACTTTTGTTTTAATGCCGAAGTTAAATGATACTTTTTCAAAATTAAATTTATCGGTCACAATTTACGTTTATATATCAAGGAACCCTTCCGTTCGATACAAACAGACTTTCTTATAGTCAATATTCCTTGCATTTTGCAAAATAAATAGTTGGACCAAAACAGGTTTTAAAGTCCCCAGAGCGGAAATACAATTATATAATACACTTCTTGATATATTGAACTTCATTCTAAGTTGTATTTTTCAATTTCTTATATGAAATTGATATGAATTGGCAGCGAATTTCAAGTTCTAGCTCTTTCCATTCTGCTTTTAGACGGAACCGACAAAAAGCGGACTTCAACCGATAATTAGTGGCCAAAAATATATTATACTTTAACCTAAGTTGTATTTTCTAATTTCCTGTATGAAATTGATATGAATAGGCACACAATTTCAAGTTCTAACTATTACCGTTCTCCTTTTAAGTAGGATATACGAAAACCGCTAAAGACGGCATAAAACCGCCAACGATATATTCGATTTCCACCAAAAGCTTATTTATAAAACTGACATGCATACCAAATTTCAAGTCTCTAGCACTTGCCGTTCTTGAGATATCTTGTTCACCGACAGACACACACGCACACAAACACACACACACACGGACCAATGTCTGAAACTCGAGTTTTGGGATCTGGGGACCCCAAACTGTGTTTTGGCATTGTAAACTCGACATCGAAAATTTCAGCCCATTACAATACTTTCTTTTTTATAGGATAAGGAAAGTAAAAATAAGTTTGAACTGCATTGTTCACTAATTAATCTGATGAATTTTTTCAAGAAATTTAATTAGTTCCTGTGACAGTATAGAGGCTGTTCTTTGTGGGGGATTAAAGTAGAGCTCCCTAACTGGGGGTCGTGAAGGCAAGCCCAGGGGGGCGTGAGACCAGTTGAGTTATTATTATTTAGTTAAAATATAAGTGTACACAATTTTTTTACAAAGGTAATTTTATTGAACATGGTGTTTAGAAAATTTGAATGACATAGCATTCAGCAACACATTAGCATTTTGAATGAGATAGCATTCAGAATTTTGAATGACATAGCATTCAGTAACACATTAGCATTTTGAATGAGATAGCATTCAGCAACACCCATTCTCATTCATAATTTAAAATATAAAGGGGAGGGGGGTGTTGGGGACTTTCATTCCAAGAAAGGGGGGCACGGTACCAAAAAGTTTGGAAACACCTGGATTATCATGTGAATACTTTCTACTACTGTTTGCATGCTGAAAACTAATATGAAGAAATAGCTGTGGTAGCTCAGTTAGTTGAAGTGGTGGATTCGTAACCAGGAGGCTGTTGGTTCAAATCTCACTTTATGCCCGCCTACTGGTCACAATAGATCTAAATAAAGATTGCAGTAATTATTGCAGGTTCAGCAGAGACTTTCGTCCTTAGTTTATAAAAATAATAAAAAGGTGATTAAAATTTGAAAAAAATCAAAATTGTGATAGAAAAGTAACCTTTTTAACACGTTCCGTGCGTATGGATTTTTGGGAGTTCTTCACCAATGCGTATGACGCCCATAGGCGTTATCTCAAGATGTTCTCCTGTGCGTATCAACTTTTCTGGGTTCTTCCCCTGTGCGGAGACCAAAATTTTGGTATTTTTGAGTTGAAACTTTGAAATAATGTTAATTAAATTTGAATAATAACAGATTTTCGAGTTTTCCGCCTCAATTTATATATGACGCACATGGGAAGGAAATTGCTTCCCATGTGCGTATGGACGCCACGTACGCGTCCTCTCACAAGAAATAAGAAAATAATGTTTTATAGCAGAAGAACATTTTTTTAGAAAGCTCTGTGTATTATTTTAAAAAGTACAAAATACAAATACACTTGAGGTATTTTTACACCTTCAGGTATGTAAAAAATACACTTGACAGTAATTAAGATCTAGTAATTAACAAAGACGCTCATAGGCGTCCAAGAGGTGGTGCTATCCGAAAACGATTTATACCGACGTTTTTATTTTTAAAAAAGTAATGTACAAAGTGCTCTCAAATATGAACATCTCTTTGGACGCATACGTGGCGTCCAACGCACACAGAAAACGATCGAAGATAAAGCCGATTGGCGTCCAACGCACATAGGTGAAACCTTAAAAAATTGATACGCACAGGCGAACATCCAAATAGGACGCCGATGTGCGTCATACGCATGGAACGTGTTATATCGTCTTTTGCATCGAGTGAATATGTCCGATGTTATCGTGACTTTCGTCTTTTGCATCGAGTGAATATGTCCGATGTTATCGTGACTTTTGTCTTTTGCATCGAGTGAATATGTCCGATGTTTTCGTGACTTTTGTGCACCTGTTGAACAGTATTTTTGTATCATCCGGTACGTTAACAATAACTTTGTCTGTGCTTTTTTTCTTCTGAGATGTTCTCATATCTCTCCTGTGAAGTACATTTGTATATTTCTGGGGTCTCAGGCTATGGTTTTGGGGGGGTTCATTCCCATCAATTTTTTTATATCTCTTACCGTTTTGGCTAAACAATGAGTATTGTCAAAATTTTATTGTGCCCGATCCCGGATTCGAACTTGTAACCCTCGAATGGCTAGTCACAATTTTGCAAAATATGTCCTAAATGAAGGATAAAGATGTTACCTAAAACTTTCTCGCTTTGAGTTGATATGTTGTCGCGACAAATCTTAAGATATTGGCCAAAATTCGGAAAATTTTGAGGAAGAAATTGGAAAATCGGCCGGAAAATCGGCCATAAAATCGGCCGTAACTAAAATGGCCGGACAATACCGTGCCTATAACCTTCCCCGGGTAAAAACAAATAAGTGTGCAAAGTTTCGTGCAATTCCGAGCTGTAGTTCGTAAGTTATAAGCGAACAAACAATCAAACAAATAAATAAACAAACAAACAGACATTCACTTTTATATATATAGATAAAAAGGTGATTAAAATTTGAAAAAATCAAAATTGTGATAGACGAGTAACCTTTTTAAATCGTCTTTGGCATTGAGTGAATATGTCCGATGTAATGGTAACTTTTGTGCACCTGTTGGACAGTATTTTTGTGTCATCCGGTACGTTAACAATAACTTTGTCTGTGCTTTTTTTCTTCTTCTATGTTCTCATATCTCTCCTGTGAAGTACATTTGTATATTCAAATGAGCCTTGTAATTCAATCTGGCATTGAAGAAAATAAAACTTTTTCATTTGAGACAACTAGCTTGAGAAAAAAAATTATGTGCTTTTAAAAATTTCTTTGCANAACAATAACTTTGTCTGTGCTTTTTTCTTCTGAGATGTTCTCATATCTCTCCTGTGAAGTACATTTGTATATTCAAATGAGCCTTGTAATTCAATCTGGCATTGAAGAAAATAAAACTTTTCATTTGAGACAACTAGCTTGAGAAAAAAAAATTATGTGCTTTTAAAAATTTCTTTGCAAAAAAAAAACTATTTTTTCTGTTCAGGTATTTTAGTCGGATTAGCTTGGTTTCGTCGTAAGAGATTGCATTTTATTTGCGTAAGTGTCGCGATTTATATCATCGGTTCTGTGACGGGTGCTTTCGCTTTAAAACGGCAGCAACTCCAAGGGTAAAATCTAGGAGCTTCGTCCACTTTATTTTACGTCTAAAGGAGTAAGATTTAGATGGAAGAATTAATTAAGACGAAGGTTTGGAAATAATAATAAAGGAGCCGTTTTCACTCTGGAGGTCGGTTCCACCAAAAATCTAAAATTGTGTTGTTGAATTTTGTAACAGTAGCGAAGCACGGGAAAACAGCTTGTAAATAATAAAACTGACTATGTTTTCACTTGGCTAAATGTTTTTGAAGTTATACTTCTTTAGGCGCGTTATGAAAAAATGATGAGAGTGAAATTTTAAGATGCGCGCGCACCTGCAACACAAAATTAACACAGACCCGTCCAACTAAATATTGTATTTTCTCATTCTATATCCATAGAACATTGTGGCTCAGTTACAAGGCCTCTGTTTCATAGTTAGTAGGTTCTGAGTTCACTCCCGGGTGGGGTAGTAAGTTTTTTTGAAATATTATTAAATTTATTTTTAAATATAAATCCTAAGCTACACCTAATAAAGGGCTGCATATAAAGCGTTAGGTTCGATTCCTGGACGGGTCGAAAATTTGGATAAAGGTTTTTTCAAATTTTCTACTTTGTCTGGTTATGACTTGCCTCCTGAGGACAATTGAGTAATTATGGTAATAGCGACAAGTGGTAGCATTATAAGGAAATTGTTTAGGTGTAGCTTAGGCTTATTGATATTGGAGTGATTGTTGAGAATACGTTGTAATGCTATGATGTCCACAAAAATTGTGACATAATAACACAAAGAAATATACATTTACATTAAAGGGTTTCGTTAGCATTGATCCCTGTAATGCGATTGCATGTAACATGGGGGATATTAATCTTAATATATAAATCAGAAATTTGTGTGTACCTATGTGTGAGGGGTTGTCTGTTACAATACCACAGCCCAAACGGTAGCAGATAGCGAAAAATTGATGGGAATGGACTCCCCCCCCGCCCCAAATCATGATCTACGACCCCAGGAAAATTATCAGAACTAAAATATGTCAAGCCGTTTTCGAGTTACGGCCAAAGTTATAATTTATTCACGATTTTTTACAAAATCGGGCAGTCGCGGTCCGATATCTTAAAATTTGTCGCGACAACATATCAACTCAAAGCGAGAAAGTTTTAGGTGGCCATGTAGTCCTTATTTTAGCAAAGCTATTGCCAGCCATTCCAGAGTTACAAGTTCAAA
The DNA here is from genome assembly GCA_012654025.1 of Pachypsylla venusta. Lineage (NCBI taxonomy): Eukaryota > Metazoa > Arthropoda > Insecta > Hemiptera > Aphalaridae > Pachypsylla > Pachypsylla venusta. The sequence goes on from CM022877.1 coordinate 134,914, forward strand.
ACTGGGAAACAAAATAATATTTTGAATTTACTAAAAAATCAGAATGATCGTGCCCCTAAGGCGCCTGGGGAAACGTTTAAATCTTGGGTTTGAAACGTTGCAATATACAGGCTTGACACAAACAAATACCTCCTCCCCCCCAATTTCAATTGTCCTTGAAAAACAAAGATAGCTGTTTCGCCTCTGCTTCGCTACAATATAAAAAGTAGCGAAGCACGGGCGAAACAGCTACTCGTTATATAGAATAACTTGGAATCATTTTCATGGAGTAAAGGATTTTCCAGTCCATATGTTCCAAATATACTTCATATCGTTTGGGTCACTAATATTAGGTCTGATTTTCTTGTTGAAGGAAAGAATTTAAATATTTTTAATTTTCGTCGAATCGACTTTTTCAATTTTAGAATGAAATGCTAATGAAAATATTTTAAAGATCTTATGATATTAAATTTGGCCACATCTTGGTGTCTGTGTATCGGTAGTTGTAATATGATTGGTGACTTTCGATCTTGTATGCTGCGCTTTTTTATCTGATTAGAGACTTAATTCAATTATGGCCAAAACTTTTAATTCTTCTCTCACACAACATATTGAAGAAAAATTCAATTACACTTCCAAGAGAAAAATGTTCTTTATTATTTGATATCTACTTTTGGAAAACTTTTACAAAGTTCTGTGGGAAAATTGTCTAAATGAAATTTTGGGCCATAAAACTCCACTTGAGTGCGAGTAGGAGTGGACACTACCACTTAAGTGTCTGATTTGTATTTTAAAAAATGTTCTGACCAAAAAAATTACATGTAATTTTATTATAAAATGAAAACAGAAATTTTACAAGTGCGAGTGGCCACTTCACTAATTTGTAGTCAGAGTGACAAACCACACTTGAGTGGAGTTTTAGAATATGGCCCTTAGAATTTAGTGTCCATTACCAAATATATATTCGGAATGTTTTTACTATCTTCTGAGTCTGATGACTATTATTGAGATTTTGAATCTGAAGTGAAGAAGAATAGACCCAAAAGTTTGTCAAAGTTACCCGCAGTATGCCCCAATTGGGGAATGTATTGTGTGTGTTTTATTTTCCAAGTGTGCCATAAAAAATAGGCCTTAAAACTCGGTTTTGGAAGAAAGGAACATTTTTAAAAGAAATAAAAACGTTTTAAGGGATATATTTCTCATTCAGGATCATTTTACGATTTTTTTTTTTTTAATTTGGCTTTACGTCTCTTTAACATCTATTGGTCATTCAATTCAAGACGTGGGTTTTACCCTCCATTCGCTGGAAACTTTCAAACCAGCTACCCACATTGACCTCACCCGGCCAGGGTTGAACAATGAGTAATAAGAATGAAGCGGCATCTTAGTCGAAAGAATGGAATTTTTATTTGACGAGATTGAGGAAACTAATGAGAGTATAATAACAATGAGTAATAAGAATGAAGCGGCATCTTAGTCGAAAGAATAGAAATTTTATTTGACGAGATTGGGGAAACTAAAGAGAGTATAATAGCAATGAGTAATAAAAATGAAGCGGCATCTTAGTCGAAAGAATGGAAATTTTATTTGACGAGATTGGGGAAACTAATGAGAGTATAATAGCAATGAGTAATAAGAATGAAGTGGCATCTTAGTCGAAAGAATGGAAATTTTATTTCACGAGATTGGGGAAACTAATGAGAGTAGAATAGAAATGATTATTAATAAGAATGAAGCGGCATCTTAGTCGAAAGAATGGAAATTTTATTTGACGAGATTGGGGAAACTAATGAGAGTATAATAGCAATGAGTAATAAGAATGAAGCGGCATCTTAGCCGAAAGAATGGAAATTTTATTTGACGAGATTGGGGAAACTAATGAGAGTATAATAGCAATGAGTAATAAGAATGAATAATTTGTACGTTTTTATTATAATGATCAGCATAAGTCATAACCCTTCCTTTGTCAGACAGATCGCAAGAGATTCTTAATGTAAACTGAGGGGTTGTTCAAAACAAAAGACATTATGATGTTCTTTTGAAATATGATCGTAATTTTCGCAAAGTGCTAATTTTGTTGTTGCGCTTCTGTACAACTAATGTCCCGGAATTGTTCCCAAGTATAACCCTAAAGCTCATTAAGGTATACTTGTTATAAAAAAAAGTGAGATATAAATTTTGTAAATTGTTGGGAGGGATAAGTTAAAAAAATATAATATATTTATATAGAGGATATACCGGTGTCTTTTCTCTGGAGAATTTGTTGAGTAAAAAATTATCAGATAAGCTTGTTTAGCGAGTTGCGCTTTATTCATGTCAGAGGTCATTCTCACATATTCTATTAGTGGGTGGATTGAGACCGCAATACATTACATAAGATATTACAGGGTGTCTACCAGACTGGAAATTCTGGAAAACCTGGAATTGT
>CM022877.1:142873-182471 GCA_012654025.1 Pachypsylla venusta
TGGTGCTTTCTGGAACTTGGCCTGGCGCACTGCCGTGCGCTCAGATGATCTCAACTTGATACAATCTAATTCTAATGATTACTAGAACGAGTCCATAAAGGTGCTAGCAGAATGTCCGCTGAATGCTCGTTCTATGGACTCCCCTCACAACATGTGTATTTGTTTTTGTTTGTGTTTATTAGACAAGATGTGTTCTATGCAATAAGATAAGTAAGTATGCGGCTGTCTTCAAGAACCTGAATGTCTTAAAACATATACTGTAATCGTAGATAACTCAAGGACCTTTTTTTTATCTAATTTGACTGGGCTATAAAGAGTAAACTCTTTTAAATAACTGATTTTTCTGCTTGAGCAAATTGAATGGCGAACCGACGGAACCAACTTAGACCACAATGCAATTGTTTATTATTATAAGGAGTTTCTTTTTTCAGTGCAACTTGCAAGGTTCTTGAATAATTTACTGAATTTTTTAGGGTTCTTCATTTTTCCCCCTAAACTTAGCTTTCTTAATATTTTTTATGATTATAACATTATCCAAACGTCTAAGCGAAAATTTATAATTAAAAGAAGACATAATGAACTTTCTTGGAAGGGCTATTTTTGAAAATAATGAAAGTAAAGAAAAATGCCTTGGAGTAGAGATAAGGAAAAAGATTTTATTTCCCTTTGAAAAAAAAGTAAAAAAAAAATGCTCATAGACTTTTACTAAGATTGTATTGGATCAAGTCAATAATAAAAAAAAAAAAATGGTGGTAAAATGGTAACCTACAGTCTAACAAAATTTGTAATCACGTTGAATACACCAGTTCCCGTTGGATTACTGAAGTTACCATGTGGGTGTCCACTTGAGTTCGCGCCCTCGTGATTCTGTCTGTTTTCCAGGCCCAACCCAGGCTGGGTGAGATCCATGTGGATAGCTGGTTTTTGCAAATTTCCAGCGAATGGAGGGTAAAGAGAAATTAGCCAAAACAACAATGTGACACATGGGTTTATTATTTTTTGTGCAAAAAAAAAATTGGGGGGTACCCCCCAAAAAATTGAGGGGGGGTTCTCGTGAGGATTCCAAATCTGGGACGTAATTAGACCCTAAATGTGACATACCTACCAAATTTGAAGTCTCTGGCTCTTAACATTCTCTTTTTAGACAGGATTAATGAAAACCGCTTCAAAGCGGTAAAAACCGCAAGCGGTACATTTTTGATTGAACCCAAAGATCCCAAATATGACATATATACAAAATTTCAAATCTCTAGCTCTTACCATTCTCCTTTTAGACAGCAATACTGAGAACCGCTAAAAAACGGCAAAAATCGACAAGGGTGTTTTTGATTGCAACCAAAAGTTTTGGGGCACAACTAGAGCCTAGATGGGCCTATATATCAAATTTCATCCAAATCGTTCAACGTTAAGTACCCATCACGGCGTATGGTGAACGGTTGGATTCTACGTACCTTGAAACGTATAAGTAATACAAATTTTGAGGGGGGTAATTTTTTTTTCCGTGACGATTCCAAAGGTTCATTATTGAAAATAATAAACCAAAATCTCAAAGGATATTAGAAACCAAATAAAAGTAAAAGATCTATAGACATTTTGTTCGGTCACAGTGAGATCTCTAGTACGAGTATGTATCCCGCACTATCTAATGCAAACCAAAGCCTGTTACTTTGCACATTTCTCAATTATTAAACACATAATAATCCAAAAGTTAGGAGCTTCCATAAGAAGTAAAAATTTAAGTTTTGTTTTCAAAGTTTTGCCTAAGTAAGTAATAAGTCCTAGGAGAGGAATTAACGTGTAATCAGGCGGAACTAAAAGGTGGCGTATGTAAATTGTAAGTCAGAATGTAAGGTGTTTCATATTGTCATGTACAGGGTGTTTCATATTATCATGTACAGGATGTTTCATATTGTTATGTACAGGGTGTTTCATATTGTCATGTACAGGGAGTTTCATATTGTCAACTACAGGGTGTTTCGTATTGACATGTACAGGAAGTTTCATATTGTCATCTCCAGGTAGTTTTATATTGTCATTTACAGGATGTTTAATATTCTCATGTACAGGATGTTTAATATTCTCATGTACAAGATGTTTCATATTGACATGTACAGGATGTTTCATATTGTCATGTACAGGGTGTTTCATATAGACATGTACAGGATGTTTCATATTGTCATGTACAAGGTGTTTCATATTGTCATGTACAGGATGTTTCATATTGTCATGTACAGGGTGTTTCATATTATCATGTACAGGATGTTTCATATTGTCATGTACGGGGTGTTTCATATTGTCATGTACAGGGAGTTTCATATTGTCATCTACAGGGTGTTTCGTATTGACATGTACAGGAAGTTTCATATTGTCATCTACAGGTAGTTTTATATTGTCATTTACAGGATGTTTAATATTCTCATGTACAGGATGTTTAATATTCTCATGTACAAGATGTTTCATATAGACATGTACAGGATGTTTCATATTGTCATGTACAGGGTGTTTCATATAGACATGTACAGGATGTTTCATATTGTCATGTACAGGATGTTTCATATTGTCATGTACAGGATGTTTCATATAGACATGTACAGGATGTTTCATATTGTCATGTACAGTGTGTCTCATATGGTCATGTACAGGGTGTTTCATATTGTCATGTACGGGGTATATGACAATATGAAACATAAATTAGTAAAAAGGGGGAGTTGATTTTATTTCACGTTGGGCATCCTGAATATTAGTAATCTAAGTTTGCGACGGTTTTTCTGAGGTGAGCTAAATTTTTTAGCAGTCAAAAACCGCTTAATTTTGCCGCTAATTTTAGTTTTTGGCGTATAACATTCGAACGATGCATTTTATGAAAAAAATTGCACCATTTGAACTTAATGATAATTGCATTTGACGTCGAATAACATATTTAAACGTTAAATTCGGTTCAGCGGTTTGGTCAGAATGGGAAGTCGAAAATAGGCTATTTTTTACCCTTTATCAGAAAATTGTTTTTTTTTTTTGGATCCTAACCTACTCCCAACACGTCCTACTTAACAAACTTGATGTTCAATTCTATTAAATTATAGATAAAAAGCTATTCGCAGACCTGCCAAATGTACACACAAAATTACATTAAAATTAGTTAAGCCATGGCCTTTACTTCATTTCATTTCAAATGACAACTCAACCGTCTTTCTACGAAAAACAGAATTTGCATGAATTTTGACGTGTCTGGGAAACACGTTTAACAAAACGTAGAATCATCGTATTTGGGGGAAACACCATCTATTACCATGCCCCATACAGAATATAAAATAAAATTTGTAAAAAGACACCTGGAAGTGGCAGAAAAAAGTGGATCTTCATATCTATAAACTCTTGTTTCGTGTTAATATAGTTGGCAGATTTGCTTACTTTGGACGAGCGCGCGTCTACCGACACGCTTGATATCTTGCCATGACTGTTAAAGGTTGTTAAACTGATTGTCTTTTATTCATTTGTGAATAAAAGTTGGTTTTACTCTCCATTTGTTTATATAAGTTTGTGTGGTTTTACTCTCCATTTGTTTATATAAGTTACACACCAGCTATCCAGATTGACCTCATTCAGCCTGGGTTGGTTCGGGAATAGCCAACAATAGTAATAGTAAAACCTCGCTGGACGTTGCTTAACTTCATTGATCTAACGAAAACAAGGGCGTAGCCAGCATCTGGCAAGGGGGGGGGGCAGCTGNGCGAGTAGCGAGTGAATCTTCAAGGAAGATTCACTTACTAAGATGCGAGTAGCGAGTGAATCTTCAAGGAAGATTCACTTACTAAGATGCGAGTAGCGAGTGAATCTTCAAGGAAGATTCACTTACTAAGATGCGAGTAGCGAGTGAATCTTCAAGGAAGATTCACTTACTAAGATGCGAGTAGCGAGTGAATCTTCAAGGAAGATTCACTTACTAAGATGCGAGTAGCGAGTGAATCTTCAAGGAAGATTCACTTACTAAGATGCGAGTAGCGAGTGAATCTTCAAGGAAGATTCACTTACTAAGATGCGAGTAGCGAGTGAATCTTCAAGGAAGATTCACTTACTAAGATGCGAGTAGCGAGTGAATCTTCAAGGAAGATTCACTTACTAAGATGCGAGTAGCGAGTGAATCTTCAAGGAAGATTCACTTACTAAGATGCGAGTAGCGAGTGAATCTTCAAGGAAGATTCACTTACTAAGATGCGAGTAGCGAGTGAATCTTCAAGGAAGATTCACTTACTAAGATGCGAGTAGCGAGTGAATCTTCAAGGAAGATTCACTTACTAAGATGCGAGTAGCGAGTGAATCTTCAAGGAAGATTCACTTACTAAGATGCGAGTAGCGAGTGAATCTTCAAGGAAGATTCACTTACTAAGATGCGAGTAGCGAGTGAATCTTCAAGGAAGATTCACTTACTAAGATGCGAGTAGCGAGTGAATCTTCAAGGAAGATTCACTTACTAAGATGCGAGTAGCGAGTGAATCTTCAAGGAAGATTCACTTACTAAGATGCGAGTAGCGAGTGAATCTTCAAGGAAGATTCACTTACTAAGATGCGAGTAGCGAGTGAATCTTCAAGGAAGATTCACTTACTAAGATGCGAGTAGCGAGTGAATCTTCAAGGAAGATTCACTTACTAAGATGCGAGTAGCGAGTGAATCTTCAAGGAAGATTCACTTACTAAGATGCGAGTAGCGAGTGAATCTTCAAGGAAGATTCACTTACTAAGATGCGAGTAGCGAGTGAATCTTCAAGGAAGATTCACTTACTAAGATGCGAGTAGCGAGTGAATCTTCAAGGAAGATTCACTTACTAAGATGCGAGTAGCGAGTGAATCTTCAAGGAAGATTCACTTACTAAGATGCGAGTAGCGAGTGAATCTTCAAGGAAGATTCACTTACTAAGATGCGAGTAGCGAGTGAATCTTCAAGGAAGATTCACTTACTAAGATGCGAGTAGCGAGTGAATCTTCAAGGAAGATTCACTTACTAAGATGCGAGTAGCGAGTGAATCTTCAAGGAAGATTCACTTACTAAGATGCGAGTAGCGAGTGAATCTTCAAGGAAGATTCACTTACTAAGATGCGAGTAGCGAGTGAATCTTCAAGGAAGATTCACTTACTAAGATGCGAGTAGCGAGTGAATCTTCAAGGAAGATTCACTTACTAAGATGCGAGTAGCGAGTGAATCTTCAAGGAAGATTCACTTACTAAGATGCGAGTAGCGAGTGAATCTTCAAGGAAGATTCACTTACTAAGATGCGAGTAGCGAGTGAATCTTCAAGGAAGATTCACTTACTAAGATGCGAGTAGCGAGTGAATCTTCAAGGAAGATTCACTTACTAAGATGCGAGTAGCGAGTGAATCTTCAAGGAAGATTCACTTACTAAGATGCGAGTAGCGAGTGAATCTTCAAGGAAGATTCACTTACTAAGATGCGAGTAGCGAGTGAATCTTCAAGGAAGATTCACTTACTAAGTTGCGAGTAGCGAGTGAATCTTCAAGGAAGATTCACTTACTAAGATGCGAGTAGCGAGTGAATTTTCAAGGAAGATTCACTTCACTTCCTTGAAAATGTCTACGAAGTTGTCACAACTCGGGTTGGAACTGGAAAGAAAATGAACCCACGATTTTCTTTTAGCTATACCGTTTGTAGTGCGATAACTCTCAAACGCCTTGTCCGATTTTGTTGGACTTTCGTTCAGTTTATAGAACTGGGTGATTCGTTTTTTGTGTCTCTTGCATCATCCGGGTCCTCATAGTGGCCAATTATTTGAGTGAGTTCTACAGTTCGCAGAACCCCTAAGTACATTAAGTGCAATACGAGTATAATTGTGAACGTTAGTAAACTCCACTTTTGACCCGATTCGATTTTTCCGCCTACCTATGCGTAGGAAGGAGCAAATTTTGAAAGTGAGTATGTTCTGAACGTAAAATTTGATTTCCCAAAGTTTTATATAATATCATTTTTTATTTGGAATAACCGATTTTGGCGTTTAAATTGGAGTATAATCAATTTTCCGAAAAAGTGTAAAAAATAGCCTATTTTCGACTTCCCATTCTGACCAAACCACTGAACCAAATTTAACATTTAAATATGTTATTCGACGTCAAATTCAATTCTCATTAAGTTTGAATAGAGCAATTTTTTTCATAAAATGCATCGTTCCAATGTTATACGCCAAAAACTAAAATTAGCGGCAAAATTAAGCGGTTTTTGGCCGCAAAATTTTTTAGCTCACCTCAGAAACCGTCGCAAACTTAGATTACTAATATTCAGGATGCCCAACGTGAAATAAAATCAACTCCCGCTTTTTACTAATTTATTCTAGGCTCGCCTTTTTTTTTATCTAATTTGACTGGGTTATAAGGAAAAAGAAAACGGTTTTAGATTTATCATTCAGACGTCTCCATTAGGAGAGTAAATGAAAATACATTTCGAACGAATGTCGCATTTCAAATGATTTTAGGTTTTTTCCGTTCAGATTTTTGTTAGCAAAATTATTTACGAAAACTTTTGTGTCGTAATCAATAAAAAACTTTAGAAAGTTCATTTTAAATTCAACACTGGTCGACATGTGAGATGTTACAGTTTTAGAAAAATGTCAACCCTTATTCTGATCAGTAATTATATTTTCAATTTGTTTTCATCCCAAATAAAACATTAAGGATACATCTTCAAGATAAAGCATCCTCCTTCAATGTTTATATTGTAAGGTGTGTCGGTAGTGAGCTTTTTTTTTTTTTTTTTTTTTTTTTTTTTTTTTTTTTTNTTTTTTTTTTTGTTTTTTTTTTTAATCAACTTTTAACATGAGAACAGGGGCGGATTTAAAGGGGGGCGACCGCCTCCCCTTGGCAAGATCAGAAAATGGCATAAATATTTTTCTCATTTTGATTTTATAAATACAATCAGACAATGAATTTATGACTTCAAATAAAACATTCTAGATGTATAACGTTATAACAACGCCCCGCACTCCCCTCGTCAATTGTCTATCTTGTTTATATCAGCTGGCCCAAGAACAGGGTTTATTTTACAAACCGTCCAGGGACAGTAAAAATGCCGCTACGAGCGCTCTATTTCCAGCCGCTAACTGCTTGCCACATCCGCGCATGTGCCGGCTAGGCACGTCGGCCATTTCGCAATGACCGTAAAGTTCATCTCACGTTAACTTGTTTTTTTTTTGTAATTTCCAGTTGCAAATTGCATGATGTTGTAAGCTAATTTTACAGTTTTAGTCACTTGTGTATGAAACAAAATTGCAGTTTTAGAGCACAGATTTTCACATTTTGACTCTAATTATTCAAAATTTTCCCCGGGGGTGGCCCCCGACCCCCTTGTGGGGGTCTTCCATACTCTCCGGAAGTATCCCCTCCCAAATTGGTGCACCACCTCTCTAAGATATAGCCTCAAATCAGCCCCAGCATGAGAATAACGACGCGACGTACTAAACCCGTTCATTTTTTATGTTTCCTCTACAATAGACGGTTTTATTGCGAACATCATCAGTGGCTAGTCGAATACAACAGTTCCCGGTAGATCACTGAAGTTGAACATCTTCCAGCGAGGTTTTACTTGGTGGGTGACCAAGTTGGTATCGGAAAACAACTTTAATACCTAATACATAAATCAATCTACTCTGAATATGGTCAAAATAGACAGCGTCTATGGTAAGTTGAATACACCAGTTCCCCTTAGATCACTGAAGTTAAGCATCTTCCAGAGAGGTTTTTTGAACCAACTTCAATACTTACATAAATCAATCCACTCTGAATATGACCAATATAGCCAGCGTCTATGGCAAGTTCAATACACCAGTTCCTGTGAGATCACTGAAGTTAAGCAACGTCCAGCGAGATCTGAGCAATTGAATGTCTACGTAGTTTCGCGCCCTCGTGAAGCTAGGCTATTCTTTCACCCAACCCGGGCTGAGGTGATGTTACTGTGATTCTAGCTGGTTTGTATGTTTACAGTCAAAGATGTTAAGCAGGCAGTTGTTGATTTCAGTAAAACGACGAGCTATACCATTTAAACTAGTTGCAAAAATAGAAAACAATGGGATCAAACGTATTTTTTTTTACTGAATTGAAAGGACAATCTTCTTTCCCCAGTGTAACCCTATCTATGCCAATACCTTCTTCTAGTTACCATATCCGAGAACTTTTTTTTTTTTTTTTTTTTTTTTTTGGCTTAACTTTTTTAACATCTATTGGTCATTCGAGACGGGAGTTTTACACTCCATTATTATTATTATTTATTGTGTTTCAGAGGTTTCTTTAACCTCTGACACATTACAATAAGGGATATTCTTAAGGGACCAGGGGGCAAAATCTGTAAAAGAAATAAATCATTAGTAGGTTCCTGAAAAAAAGAAAGAAAGAAAAAAAAAGTTATTATTGTACTCTGGAAATACTCATCCAGGCAACAATCACCCTACCTCCAAAACCAATGATAAATGTTATAATAATTAGTTAAAATGGATAACTTAAAATAAGTTAGGTAATAATAATGAATTAATCAAAAAAAGAAAAAAAAAAAAAAAAAAAGTAATAATAAAATTTCGCTGGAAACTTTCAAACCAGATACCCACGTTGACCTCACCCAGCCTGTGTTGGGCCGGAAAAATAGTCAGCATCACGAGGTCGCGAACCTACCGTGGACACTCACATGGTACAACCTCGCTGAACGTTGCTTAACTTTAGTGATCCAACGGGAATTGATGTATTCAACGTGCCATAGACGCTGTCTAGGGAGTTAATTCTTTCAAGAAGAAGAATTCAATATTTTCTTTGGCCGTAAATTTAAAAACCTATGATAGTTATATATCCTTTTATTTGACAAAAAACTTTCCTAAGACTCTATTACACTACCAAGTACATAAAATACGATGGTACAACCTCACTGAAGCTTGCTTAACTTCAATGATCCAACGGGAATTGGTGTATTCAACGTGCCATAGACGCTGTCTAGGGAGTTCATTTCTTTCAAGAAGAAAAATCCAATATTTTCTTTGGCCGTAAATTTAAAAACCTATGATAGTTATATATCCTTGTATTTGACAAAAAACTTTCCTAAAACTCTATTACACTACCAAGTATACAAAATACGACTTTGTCTTCCTATAAACAATGGAAGAAACCATTACTAAAAAAAAGAAAGATCATAGAAAAGAAGAAAAAAAAAAAAACGCTTGAATACTTGAAAAGTTGTATATAAAAAAGTAAGTTTTTTTAAAAAGAAGAAGAAAAAAAAAACGAGCTTAAAGTGCTGTAGAATGTTATTTTTCAACTTGAAATGGTATGTCAAACTTCTGCGAGCATTATATTTGTTTCTCCCTTGAGCTCAGATTAAACTGCATCAAAAATGAAGTGCAAAAACTATAGAACAAGTCAAAGTTGAAGAAGGCATTATGGATGAAGAAAGAAGAAAAAGAAACATTATCGTAATCAAATAAATAGCGGAAAACTTTCGAATTTTTTAAAGTTAAATTTAAGAAAAAGAAAAAAAATGTTTTTATTTTTTGGAGTGGATTTAGGAAGCAGTCTAGTTAAACTAATGTATAGACCCGCCCCCCCCCCCACCCAACCCCTGCAAGTGCAGTGAACAGCAGCTACTCATTTGATCACGCCAGGATGAACGCACCCTCTCCCACGTTGCTTGGATTTCATAGAATTCGTAATACAAATTAAATTTATTTTTTGCTCGCAATTTTTGTTTTTGCAATTTTTTAAAGAAAGAAATACTTTGAATATTTAAAATCAGTGGAGATGACAGAATTGCATGCTGTTCGCTGCAAACGGTATATTTGATGAAACTTTAAGTATGTACATTCATTAACACACATCAGTTTCATCAAATTTACCGTGTGTTAATGAATGTCCATTCCCAAAGTTTTATCAAATTTACCGAGTGTATATTAATGTCCATACTCAATGTTTCATCAAATTTACCGAGTGTAAATGAATGTCCATATTCAAAGTTTCATCAAATTTAACCGTGTGTTAATGAATGTTCTTACTCAAAGTTTTATCAAATTTACCGTGTGTTAATGAATGTCCATACTCAATTTGTGTATGAAAATGATTTTTATATTTTTAGTGTTTTATTGTAGATATGTTATGGCTGAAGTTAGGGGCTTTTGGATTTATGAAAAATTTGTTTTTTTGAAAATGTTTCTTTAAAATTTGATTAAGATATTTTTTTTCTATAAATGACTACAACACTAACGTGAACACCTGATCAAGAGATCCATCAGTGTAAGTCACGTCCACAGTAACAAAACTATACTAGTGATTGTTATGTCGAAATAATAGAATCATCAAATCTAGGGTCTTCTCCTTTTTCATAGTAAATTGTATTTTCGAAAATGTCATTTCAGAACTTCCCCCACTCCCCTTGAACCTTTTCTTTTTACGCTCTCTTTCTTATTTTTTCCTGAGATACGAGTATCTTCCTCATATCTCATTTCGATGGAACGCAAAAATGATTTAATTTTTTTAATTATAATTTTCATTTACGTGCCGTTATGTATGCAGGGTGTTTCAAAAGGTTATGCAAAAAAAGATACCACGTATAGTAGAACTCAAATAAAGGCCACTTTGCTTAATAAACCCTTATACGGAAATGAAGGTAGCTAGGGCCAGAGGCGCATTTAAGGCTATATCTTAGGGGGGCGGTGCAGCACTTAGGGAGGGGATACTTCCGGAGGGTATGGAATACCCCTAGGCACAGGGGGTGGGGGCCGTCGCCCCCGGGGAAATTTTTGAATAAATAAAATCGTCCTACGCTCAATTTTTCTGATTTTAAAAGGTTAACGGTTAGTTTTAGACAAGAGCTATTTCGGTCTTTTTTATAGCAAAATAAATTTTAGAAGACATCTTATACCTTAAAACACCAAAAAAAAATTCGCTTCAAAAAGTTTTAGGCATTTTCATTTCATGACCCCCCCATACTCCGCCCCTGATCGGGGGAAAAGTACCAAATACTCACCAAAGAAGCATGATAACAATCGGAGACGTCTTGCAAAAAATGAAGTCAATCGAAAAATAATTCGATTTTTAAATGCCAACTTTGGTAGCCCTAGCTACTTTGGGGTCCATTTCCGTGTAGGGGTTTATTAAGCAAAGTGGCCTTTATTTGAGCTCTACTATACGTGGTTTCTTTTTCTGCATTACCTTTTGAAACACCCTGTATAGATACAGAAATATACAGTATACTAGCTGTTTTCCCGTGCTTCGCTACGGTTACAAAATTCAAATTCAATTTCGAGATCGCGAAATTCTAAATGTTAGATTTTTGGTGGAACCGACCCCCAGAGTGAACACGGCTCCTATTTAGAAAATTCAATATTTTAGTCAAAGATATTACTTTTTGCACTGCGGAACACCTTCGTATAAAATTTCAGCTTTCTCTCACATCCCGAAGTGATACTTCTTAACTATGGGTTTTTAGTGGAACCGACCCCCAGAGTTAGCACCGCTCCTGATTAGAAAATTCAATATTTTATTCAAGCATATGACTTTTTGTACTGCGGAATACCTTTGTATCAAATTTCAACTTTCTCGCTCATCCCGAAAGATATACTTCTCAATTCCGATTTTTTGGTGGTAAAAACCGTCCAAAAATCGGGGAAAAACCGGAAATTTTCAAATTTTATATTTTTTATGGGGTCCTTATATACTATTTTGGGGGGTTCTATTCTCGGTCATTTTTCGTTATCTCTTTTAGTTTGCCCAGAAAAAAATTGCAAAAAGACCCGCTAAATAGCGTCATTTTTGGCGGTAACTTGCTCCCACTTGAACTTTAATTTTTTTCCTTTCTTATTACGCACCTACATACTAAAAGGAACCTGTGTGCCAAATTTCAAGTCTCTACGTTTAGCCATCGTGGAGCTACGTTGATTATCAGTCAGTCAGTCAGTATACCAACTGGGCATTGCGTTTTATAAGTATAGATTGTAAATGATAAAGTCCAACAAAATTACCAAGTCTTTTTTTACATAAAGAATCTGCTGGATATAATTGAAAACAACTGGTGTCTATATTTTTTTTTTTTGTCGAATTGAATTAAAAAACAAAATGGGTTAATCCATGAGTTTGAAAATAAATAAATAATATGTTCTATCTATAATAAAGAAGATACACGACTAATCCTCTCGAACAATCTTTTTACATAGAAAAGGTCGTCGCACAAAACGTTTGAATTTGAAATATTAGAGGGGATAGGGAGGGGGTTGTCCCTTATAGAGAGAAATGTTTATTGTTAAAAGGAACGGTGGAAAGGGACTGCATATACACCCCTATGAGTATATCTTCTATTTTTTTGGGGCGGTTTGTGTCAAATTATATTTATTTATTTTTACACACATGACATGGGATTATTTTTATTCATGATGATACGAGAACAACAACACACTGTTTTATCTCATATTGCATACTGCAATTATTTCGATCTTCAGTTCTGTATGCTTATCCTTGGGCGATGCTATATTCTTCAAATATCTTTTGTAGAATTAAATTCGTCGGGTCAGTTTGATAAAAGAAAAAAAAAAACATTGCATTTAATTATAGCCGTGTTCCAGTACCTATCAAAATGAACTGGCTCGATGAACTTATGAAAATTGTGTAATTACGTAGATATGAATAATCAACTGGCTCGATCAACTTATGAAAATTGTGTAATTATGTAGATATGAATAATCAACTGGCTCGATGAACTTATAAAAATTGTGTAATTATGTAGATATGAATAATCAACTGGCTCGATGAACTTATGAAAATTGTGTAATTATGTAGATATGAATAATCAACTGGCTCGATGAACTTATGAAAATTGTGTAATTATGTAGATATGAATAGTTAACTGGATCGATGAACTTATGAAAATTGAGTAATTATGTAGACATGAATAATCAACTGGCTCGATGAACTTATGAAAATTGTTTAATTATGTAGATATGAATAATCAACTGGTTTGATGAACTTATGAAAATTGTGTAATTATGTAGATATGAATAATCAACTGGTTTGATGAACTTATGAAAATTGTGTAATTATGTAGATATGAATAATCAACTAGCTCGATGAACTTATGAAAATTGTGTAATTATGTAGATATGAATAATCAACTGGTTCTATGAACTTATGAAAATTGTGTAATTATGTAGATATGAATAATTAACTGGCTCGATGAACTTATGCAAATTGTGTAATTTTCTTCAGTTATGAAATAAACTGGCTCGATGAACTTATGAAAATTGTGTAATTATGTAGATATGAATAATCAACTGGTTCGATGAACTTATGAAAATTGTGTAATTATGTAGATATGAATAATTAACTGGCTCGATGAACTTATGAAAATTGTGTAATTATGTAGATATGAATAATTAACTGGCTCGATGAAATTATGAAAATTGTGTAATTATGTAGATATGAATAATCAACTGGCTCGATGAACTTATGAAAATTGTGTAATTATGTAGATATGAATAATCAACTGGCTCGATGAACTTATGAAAATTGTGTAATTATGTAGATATGAATAATTAACTGCCTCGATGAACTTATGAAAATTGTGTAATTATGTAGATATATATGAAGCTACTAATAATCAGCTAGCTCGATGAAATTATGAAAATTGTGTTCACTTCATTATAACTAAGTTCAGCCACACTAAAAATTTTTTTTACCTTATAATGTCACCACTTGTCGCTATTACCTTTATAGCTACTCAATTTGGTTTCTGGAGGCTGGGTTACCCTCAAATACAACCAGACCAAGTAGAAAATTTGAAAAAAATCTTTATGAATATTTTTAACTCGTCCACGAATCGAACTCGGAACCTCCTAGATGCAAGCCGAATGTGATAGACACTCTGCCACGG
This sequence comes from Pachypsylla venusta, assembly GCA_012654025.1. Classification (NCBI taxonomy): domain Eukaryota; kingdom Metazoa; phylum Arthropoda; class Insecta; order Hemiptera; family Aphalaridae; genus Pachypsylla; species Pachypsylla venusta. The sequence continues at coordinate 156,765 of CM022877.1, forward strand.
AGATGTGTTTTTTCTTATAGTTCTGTCAAGTTTCTCACTATGAATAATAGTATTTGGAAATAATGCACAATACAATACTGTTCCATGTAATTCTGTATGTACTCTACCCCCAGCGATAATAAAGTAAAAAATATCGAAAAAATTCCCCGTTATTAGGTAGCTTTCTTTAGCATTAAATTTCCGCCTACTCGATTCGCTATTCCCCACAGACATCCAATATATTATCTTATCTCACAATTACTGATTCTATTTATTTCTTAACCCTAGGATTGCCAAGCTCTATTCAATTACGTGGATTGCCAAGGGGGGGTACAAAGTACCCGCAAACAAAATAAAGGAAAAAATGTATTTTTTTATTACAATAAGTCGCTATTTCTTTATTAAAAACTAAAAAAATATAAACTAAATCAATTATTATCTTACATAAAAATAAAATTTAATCCCAGGAATAAAATAATGTAAATGAAAATAAAAAAAAAATCGCTAGACCCTAGGAAATCTATTCTGAACCAGAACTTTGTCCTTCCTGACATCCCACACAGACAGTGTTTATACGCACTTATTTCTTGCAGGTGATACATAATTAGACAATTTAGACTCTTTAGACAATTTATGGTAGATTTTAATGGTAGTTTAGACAATCAATGTATTGGTTACATGCATTATCCGCGCCCAAAGTTTGGCTTCAATATCATCTCTTAGAAGGCTTAGAACATACATATTTTTATATACTATGATGAAAAATATTGTTTGTGACAATTATTAAAGGTCTCATTAAAATAAGTATCATAAATTGATTACTATAAGCTTTTTGCTAAAACGCGGCTACTTTGTACTCCCCCCCCCTTGGCAATTCTAGGGTTAACACAGTGGAACGAAATGTAGAAGAACAACCAAAAGTTCACATATCTACGTCGAGAAATAAATAAATATTCCCGGCATTTATTTTATATTTGGTGGATTTACATTATTTTTTTTTTATTTTTTTTAAACAAAGAAATTTATCTTTGAAATGTCTGACACTATAGAAAAATATAAATTTTACACACATTTACATTTTCTGCGTAAAAATTATATCTTTAACCATTATTGACGGGAAACCTTTATGCGTTTTGTATTCTTCGCCATACAGGGTGATGCATGTAAACCAGATAAAATATTGGGACTATTCAGGGAATCGGATATTTTTGCATAGGGAATCGGATATGAATTGAATTGAAAAAAGTCAAGAGTCGAAAATTAAAATATTTAAAATCTTTCCTGAAACAAAAATTAAGAACAAACTTATATGAATTCAAGTCACCTTTCTGTAGGCGCCGTGTAACTGCGTTGAGTCGAACAATGAGTCTACAACAGCCCTATTGACTGTACATTCTATAGAAAGATAATCTTGTTCTTCTTTATTTGGCTTAACGTCTCTTTAACATCTATTGGCCATTTAAGACGGGGGGTTTACCCTCCATTCGCTGGAAACTTGCAAACTAGCTACTCAAATTGACTCACCCAGCCTGCGTTGGACCGGAAAAATAGCCAGTATCACGAAAGCGCAAACCCACGTGGACATCTACATGGTACAACCTCGCTGGACGTTGCTTAACTTCAGTCGTCTAACGGGTACTGGTGTATTCAACGTGCAATAGACGCTGGCTGAAACGTAATTTTTTTTTTTTTTTAATTTGGCTTAACGTCTCTTTAACATCTATTGGTCATTCAAGACGGGGGTTTTACCCTCCATTCGCTGGAAACTTGCAAACCAGCTACCCACATTGACCTCACCCAGCCTGGGTTGGGCCGGAAAAATGAGCCAACGATACGTGGTGTTCCCAAGCGGTCACCCATCCAAGTACTGACCACGCCCGACGTTACTTAACTTCGGTGATCCGACGGGAACTGGTGTATTCAACGTGGTATGATCGTTGGCCTGAAACGTAATTTAATATCATTGAAAAAAAAATTCAGAAGAAGTAATTTGGCGTCTCCACTAAACAAGAACTTAATATATCTGTTATGTGTCAACAATCCAACCTAATAATCACTAAAGGTAATTTAGATGACCGCTGGACGTTGCTTAACTTCAGTGATCTAACGGGAACTGGTGTATTCAACGTACCATAGACGCTAGCTAAAACGTAATTTAATATCATTGAAAAAAATTCAGAAGAAGTAATTTTGGACCTAGCCTGGGTTGGGCCGGAAAAATAGCTAGCATCACGAGAGCGCAAACCCACGTAGACACCTATATGGTACAACCTCGTTGGACGTTGCTTAACTTCAGTCATCTATCGGGAACTGGTGTATTCAACGTACCATAGACGCTGGCTAAAACGTAATTTAATATCATTGAAAAAATTCAGAAGAAGTAATTTGGCGTCTCCACTAAACAAGAACTTAATATATCTGTTACGTGTCAACAATCCAACCTAATATGCACTAAAGGTAATTTAGATGACCGCTGGACGTTGCTTAACTTCAGTGATCTAACGGGAACTGGTGTATTCAACGTAACATAGACGCTGGCTAAAACGTAATTTAATATCATTGAAAAAAATTCAGAAGAAGTAATTTGGCGTCTCCACTAAACAAGAACTTAATATATCTGCTACATGTCAACAATCCAACCTAATATGCATTAAAGGTAATTTAGATGACCGCTGGACGTTGCTTAACTTCAGTGATCTAACGGGAACTGGTGTATTCAACGTACCATAGACGCTAGCTAAAACGTAATTTAATATCATTGAAAAAAATTCAGAAGAAGTAAATTTGGACCCAGCCTGGGTTGGGCCGGAAAAATAGCCAGCATCACGAGAGCGCAAAACCACGTAGACACCTATATGGTACAACCTCGTTGGACGTTGCTTAACTTCAGTCATCTATCGGGAACTGGTGTATTCAACGTACCATAGACGTAATTTAATATCATTGAAAAAATTCAGAAGAAGTAATTTGGCGTCTCCACTAAACAAGAACTTAATATATCTCCTAGGTGTCAACAATCCAACTTCAATGATTTTACGGGAACTGTTGTATTCACCGTGCCATAGAGCTTGGCTAAAGATAATCTCTATTGATAGATTTGTGTGATCCACCCTTTGACATTCATTTCACTATATATTGTATATCACGTGTCTACGTTTAAGAGAGGGGTGAATAAAATTGATATAAATTAATTTGACGTATAAAGTAATTGAAAATGTTTTCCCCGCGTTTATTTTATTCGACAATAAAATTTTCGTCTTTAATCAGAATTATGATGAAATACATCATCACTCTAAAGCTAATAATAAAATTATTGAATTATAAAAACTATTTGATTTATTCAATTAACTTTCAAGACGACAAATGACATGCTATAAAAGTTTACAAGTGTACAAAAGGGAGAAAAATGTATTCAAATTGCTTGGTTCAAACACTTCGGTTATATGCCAAAGTTTGGGAATTGGCATTTGGGGATTCGGAATATTTTGCAGTCCATAAGCCACTCAAAGTATTCAAAGTGATTTCGTAAACAACTTGCATAAAGTAGGGCGCACACGATCAATTTATAAATACAGGATATTTATTACTTGATAAAAATAAAAATATTTTCATTTTCGGTAAATAATTTTGGTATCAACGGCCAATAGAGGCCTGCAACCAGTTTATTTTTTCATATTTTTTAAATTGGCTTAACGTCTCTTTAACATCATCTATTGGTCATTCAAGACGGCGGTTTCAGCCAACGATTATACCACGTTGAATACACCAGTTTCCGTCAGATCACTGAAGTTAAGCAACGTCGGGCGTGGTCAGTACTTGGCTGGGTGACTGCTTGGGAACACCACGTATCTTTGGCTCTTTTTTCGGGCCCAACAAAGTCTGGGTGAGGTCAAAGCGGGTAGCTGGTTTTCAAATTTCCAGCGAATGGAGGGTAAAACCCCCGTCTTGTATGATGACCAATAGATGTTAAAGAGACGTTAAGCCAAATAAAATAAAATAATAAAAAAAAAAGACGGTGGTTTCACACTCCATTCGCTGGAAACTTGCAAACCACATTGACCTCATCCAGCCTGGGTTGGGCTGGAAAATTTGCCTCAGCATCACGAGACCGCGAACCCACCCACATGAACACCCACAAGGTACAACTTCGCTGGACGTTGCTTAACTTCAATGATCTAACGGGACCTGGTGTATTCAACGTGCCATAAACGCTGGCTAAAACGTAATTTAATATCATTGGAAAAATACAGAAGAAGTAATTTTGGCGTCTCCACTAACCAAGAACTTTAATATATCTGCTAGGTGTCAACAATCCAACCTAATATGGACTAAAGGTAATTCAGATGACAGCTGAACGTTTCTTAACTTCAGTGATCTAACGGGAAGTGGTGTATTCATCGTGCCATAAACGCTGGCTAAAACGTAATTTAATGTCATTGTAAAAATACAGAAGTAATTTTGGCGTCTCCACTATACAAGAACTTTAATATATCTGCTAGGTGTCAACAATCCAACTTTTTTTATTTATTTTAATTTGGCCTAACTTCTCTTTAACATCTATTGGTCATTCAAGACGGGGGTTTCACCCTCCAATCGCTGGAAACTTGCAACCCACATTGACCTCACCCAGCTCGGTTGGGCCGGAAAAAAGAGCCAACGATATGTGATGTTCCCAAGCGGTCACCCATCCAAGTATTGACAACGCCCGACGTTGCTTAACTTCAGTCATCTGACGGAAACTGGTGTATTCAACGTGGTATGATCGTTGGCTAATTCAACCTAATATGCACTAAAAGTAATTGAGGTGGCCATATATTTTTATCTTTTGCTCACTACTCTCAGTTGATGTCCAGCTTTACAATAAATCACTATCTTTCAATAAAGAATTTTACAAAAAAGTCTCGTGTAATCTCTTTGTAGACAAAGTTATATACACCAACCCCTGGCTGTTGTTGTTTTTAATCGGATCCACAATTTGCACAAAGTCTCACATGGAAATTAACATCGTGCCCAACATAAAGGCTTTTTGTTTAAATTTAAAAAGCTCATTTCATGTAATCGCACATGTTAAACCTCGAAGGGAATTTGTTCGTATAACTCTTTAACCTTTATGCAATTATAAAACGTTAGAGTAGGTATAAAAGTTTATGTTGTAGGGCTGAGGCTGGGGTATAGGTATGGAATGCATGTATAACACCCAGCTAACGAAATACAACGAAAAGGCTTTGCTATTAAAACACTAAGCAGACCATTTTCTTAACTTTGATGCTAGAAATTCTTTTAAAGAGTTGTACTTTGGTTGCAATCTTATTATGTAATTCAGATTAAATCAGATGTAATTGAAATCCACTGTAGTTGTTTGAAAGAAAATGTATCTTACTGTGACATAGCTATTAGGATGTAAGTGTAAATATTTATTTATTATACGGGATACTTATTCTCGATAAAAATAAAAATATTTATATTTTCAGTAAATAATTTGGGGTGATACCAATAGGGACCTGCAACCAGTCTATTTTTTTTTTTTTTTTTTTTGAATGGCTTAACGTCTCTTTAACATCCATTGGTCATTCAAAACAGTGGTTTCACACTCCATTCGCTGGAATCTTGCAAACCAGCTACCTACATTGACCCCAACCAATCTCGGTTGGGCCGAACAATTAGCCAGCATCACGAGGGCGCGAACCCAAGTGAACACCCATATTGTACAACCTCGCTGGACGTTGCTTAACTTCAGGGATCTAACGGGAACTGGTGTATTCAACGTAACATAGACGCTGGATAAAACGTATAATTTAATATCATTAGGAAAATACAGAAGAAGTAATTTTGGCGTATCCACTAAACAGGAACTTGAATATATCTGCTAGGTGCCAACAATTCAACCTAATATTGACCAAAGGTAATTCAGATGACCGTTGGACGTTGCTTAACTTCAGTGTTCTGAGGGGAACTGGTGTATTCAACGTGCCATAGACGCTGGCTGAAACGTAATTTAATATCATTGGAAAAATACAGAAGAAGTAATTTTGGCATCTCCACTAACCAAGATTATTAATATATCTGCTAGGTGTCAAAAATACAACCTAATATAGACTAAAAGTAATTCAGACGACCATTTAATTTTATCTTTTGCTCACTAGTCTCAGTTGGTGTTCAGCTTTACAATAAATCACTCTTTCAATAAAGAATTTTACAAATAAATAGTACAGCCTGTAATCTCTTTGTAGACAAAGTTATATACACCGACCCCTGGCTGTTTTTTTTAATCGGATCCACAATTTGCACAAAGTCTCACATGGAAATTAACATCAGGCCCAACATAAAGGCTTTTTGTTTAAATTTAAAAAGCTCATTTCATGTAATTGCAAATGTTTAATTTTTAAAAAAAACCTCGCATCAGAGAAGGGAATTTGTTCGCATAACTCTTTAACCTTTATGCAATTATAAAACGTGTTAGACTAGGTATAAAAGTTTATGTTGTAGGGCTGAGGCTGGGGTGTAGGTATGGAATATGCATGTATAACACACAGCGAACAAAATACAACGAAAAGGCTTTGCTATTAAAACACTAAGCAGACCATTTTCTTTGATGCTAGACATTCTTTTAAAGATTTGTACTTTGGTTGTAATCCGATGTAATTGAAATCCAGTGTAGTTTGAAAGAAAATGTATCTTACTGTGACATACAAGGCCTTACCGAGGGGGCGGTCCTCCTCCCCCCCCCGAAATTTCAATCGTTTTTTTTAATGAAAAAAAAAAAAAAAAAAAAAACAATGTGAACAACAACAAAAACAGCAACAACAACAGCAGCAACATCATCAATAACAACAAAAACAACAGCAGCAGCAACATCAACAACGAAATCATCAACAACAGCATTTTGAAGGCTCCTTGTATGTCTTTTATTGAAACAACCTCAGTTGCTGTATGCGATGAACCTTGTTATAGAAATCTAGCAGACAGGGGTGTCTATGGCAGTACACCCGATATAACCCCATTGCAATTATTCAGTATTAAATGCAAGTATTTGAAAGCTAATGGAATGTAAAGAAAAATGTTTCTCTTTAAATCATAACATTAAAGTTTTCTCTGGTATGCTGATCTACTGGGTGATTCAACACAAGTAAGACTTGTGTGGGTTAGGTTTCCTGATTTTAAACCTTTGTCATTCGCCATTTGTTGGAAACTGACATACCACAGCCAGTGTCACCGTAGCGTGATCCTACAAACTACAGCAAGTGTCACTTTGGCGTGATCCTACAATCTACAGCTAGTGTCACGGTGGTGTGATCCTACAAATTACAGCCAGTGTCACGGTGGCGTTATCCTACAAACTACAGCCAGTGTCACGGTGGCGTGATCCTAGAAACTACAGCCAGCGTCATGGTGGCGTGATCCTACAAACTACAGCCAGTGTCACGGTGGCGTGATCCTACAAACCACAGCCAGTGCCATGGTGGCGTGATCCTACAAACTACAGCCAGTGTCACGGTGGCGTTATCCTACAAACTACACCCAGTGTCACGGTGGCGTGATCCTAGAAACTACAGCCAGCGTCATGGTGGCGTGATCCTACAAACTACAGCCAGTGTCACGGTGGCGTGATCCTACAAACCACAGCCAGTGTCACGATGGCGTGATCCTACAAAACCACAGCCAGTGTCACGGTGGCGTGATCCTAGAAACTACAGCCAGCGTCATGGTGGCGTGATCCTACAAACTACAGCAAGTGTCACTTTGGCGTGATCCTACAATCTACAGCTAGTGTCACGGTGGTGTGATCCTACAAACTACAGCCAGGGTCACGGTGGCGTGATCCTACAAACCACAGCCAGTGTCACGGTGGCGTGATCCTACAAACCACAGCCAGTGTCACGGTGGCGTGATCCTACAAACCACAGCCAGTGTCACGGTGGCGTGATCCTACAAACCACAGCCAGTGTCACGGTGGCGTGATCCTACAAACCANTGACGGTTTTATTGCCTTTTTTTGATATTGAGTTATTCTATGTTTTTCTCCGGTATCACTTTTAGTTTGATGAGTTATTGCACTTTTAGTATTAGATCAAGATGACGGTTTTATTGCCTTTTTTTGATATTGAGTTATTCTATGTTTTTCTCCGGTATCACTTTTAGTTTGATGAGTTATTGCACTTTTAGTATTAGATCAAGATGACGGTTTTATTGCCTTTTTTTGATATTGAGTTATTCTATGTTTTTCTCCGGTATCACTTTTAGTTTGATGAGTTATTGCACTTTTAGTATTAGATCAAGATGACGGTTTTATTGCCTTTTTTTGATATTGAGTTATTCTATGTTTTTCTCCGGTATCACTTTTAGTTTGATGAGTTATTGCACTTTTAGTATTAGATCAAGATGACGGTTTTATTGCCTTTTTTTGATATTGAGTTATTCTATGTTTTTCTCCGGTATCACTTTTAGTTTGATGAGTTATTGCACTTTTAGTATTAGATCAAGATGACGGTTTTATTGCCTTTTTTTGATATTGAGTTATTCTATGTTTTTCTCCGGTATCACTTTTAGTTTGATGAGTTATTGCACTTTTAGTATTAGATCAAGATGACGGTTTTATTGCCTTTTTTTGATATTGAGTTATTCTATGTTTTTCTCCGGTATCACTTTTAGTTTGATGAGTTATTGCACTTTTAGTATTAGATCAAGATGACGGTTTTATTGCCTTTTTTTGATATTGAGTTATTCTATGTTTTTCTCCGGTATCACTTTTAGTTTGATGAGTTATTGCACTTTTAGTATTAGATCAAGATGACGGATTTATTGCCTTTTTTTGATATTGAGTTATTCTATGTTTTTCTCCGGTATCACTTTTAGTTTGATGAGTTATTGCACTTTTAGTATTAGATCAAGATGACGGATTTATTGCCTTTTTTTGATATTGAGTTATTCTATGTTTTTCTCCGGTATCACTTTTAGTTTGATGAGTTATTGCACTTTTAGTATTAGATCAAGATGACGGATTTATTGCCTTTTTTTGATATTGAGTTATTCTATGTTTTTCTCCGGTATCACTTTTAGTTTGATGAGTTATTGCACTTTTAGTATTAGATCAAGATGACGGATTTATTGCCTTTTTTTGATATTGAGTTATTCTATGTTTTTCTCCGGTATCACTTTTAGTTTGATGAGTTATTGCACTTTTAGTATTAGATCAAGATAACGGATTTATTGCCTTTTTTTTGATATTCAGTTATTCTATGTTTTTTCTCCGGTATATATTAGAGAACCCGTTATAATCGTTTTTATAACGGGCGTTATTTGGCAGGGCCTCCAATTTTTTCATAAATGGAAAAGCCCCTAACATCGGCCATACCATATCAAAATTTTAAGTTTCTACAATAAAGCGCTAAAAACATAAAAATCATTATCATGCATAGAGGCCCTCTTTTTAATAAATCGATAAGCCCCTAACATTAGTCATAAAATATGAAAATTTTACGTTTCTACAATAAAGCGCTAAAAACATAAAAATCATTATAAAAAAGCACAATATTGGGCCCCCGGTTGGCCCAGGGCCCCCAAAAACTATACAGCAAATCCTTCCTTCATGTCCTAAACATGTAAAATTCGGACGAAATTTCGTCAGAATCGGATGAAAATTGTGATTTGTATCGCGTGAAAAACAAGCATACACATATACATACATACACGCATTTCGGGATGTATACCAGGGTCAAAAGTGGAGTTCACTAACGTTCACAAGAAACTCAAAAACTTTTTTTTTTTTTTTTTTTGTGATTGGAGAAGAGGTTAAGTTAATATGATGGTTGAGAGGCCATAGGGATGTTTTTAATAGCTAAATACTCGTTGATTGTTATTTGATAAGGGACATTGTCCTGATGCAACTGCAAGTACATATTTTTCAAGCGGTTTCGGTGAAGTTGACAAAATTATACCAGATTTCCTGTGTTTTGTGTTGCAATCAAAAACAACTATCTGAGCGCACGGCAGTGCGCCAGGCCAAGTTCCGGAAAGCACCCGTGTATCTTTACACGAAGCAATTCATCAGGTTTTTCACACCGTCAGATATTCGGTTCTACAGGGGATAGGTCATTGAAATTTTGAACATACATTCCGTAGTATAGTACAATACTACAGGATAAACTTCAAAATTTAATGTTAACCCGGGTAGGAGATAGATAATTTCAAAGTTTGCACTTTTGGATACTCACTGACTGATTGACCGACTGACTGATAGACTCACTCATCATCAAAAGTTTCAGGCACTTCCCGTACACCTAGAGCGCTGAAATTTTGCATGAAGTTAGCAATTGACATCCACGTAAAGGGAAAAATCCAAAAAATTGAACTTCTTAACTGTAAGTGCTCCAAAACGGTTTTTAAATAGGTAGTGTTTTACGAAACACTACCTATTTAAAAACTGACCAAGTGTAAAGTCGGTATTACTTTAAGAGAATTGAGACAGAAGAACGTGCAATAATAAATTTAAGTGCGGGATATACAGCAGCAACAATAAACTTGGCCACAATAATAGATATCACTACTTTCATAGGCGGATTTTTTTGGGAAATTGGAAAGAACTTGGCCTTTTTTCAATGATAATTTTTTTGTGAGATTCATTTTAGAACATTGATCATTTTAAATTGGGTTTATTTTGAGCATTTGCTACGAACAGATACAAAGGAGAAGCTCTGACTATCTAGTCAGGACCTTACCCTACAATCTTTTTCGGGGGGGGGGGGCGAAGCATTGACAGCCAAACCAGGACTAACACTTGAAAATGATGATCATGGAAGATGATGTTGTTTTTCTTGTAGCTGCTGCTGTTGTTGTAATTGTTGATGTTGTTCTTTTTGTTGTTGTTGTTGCTGATGTTGTTTTTGTTGTTGATGTTGTTGTTGCTGCTGCTGTTTTTGTTGTTGATGTTGTTGTTATGGATGTTGTTGTTTTTGTTGTTGTTATTGTTGCTGTTCTTTTTGTTGTTGTTGTTGTTACTGTTGTTGTTATTGTTGTTGTTGTTGCTGTTCTTTTTGTTATTGTTGTTTTTGTCGTTGTTACTGTTGTTCTTTTTGTTGTTGCTGCTGTTGTTTTTGTGGTTTTTTAATAAATATTATAGGTCACGTGCAAAATAGAGTATTTTTATTTAAAAAAACAATTGAAATTTCTGGAGGGGGGGGGGGTCTGGACCACCCCTAGATACAGCCTTGTATAGCAACTGGTATGACAATAAAATAAATTGGCATACTTCGTCATGTAAAACCATAATGAGTTAAATACTATATCTTTACTTGACTATATCTTCACCTGACTTTTACAATGATGTGAAGATATAGTATTTTCACTTAAAATGAATTAACTCTTCATCTCTTCAAGTACATCTTGGGTGGGCAACGTACGCCAAATACTTTATATTGTGTCAACAATATTTGGTATCCATTCGAGTACTTTATATGCTTACCGTTACTTAACAATATATAATACACGAATCAATAAAAATTAATTCTTTTTTCTCGTATATGTGTTTTGATTTGATCAATATTTCAAATATTTGGTATGCAATATCTCTTTTCATATTGGAAAATCTTGTATTTAACATGAGCATGGAATATTAAACAGTTCAGAATAGAATGTTCGATCAAAAATTTAAACATAAATTTTCAGAAGAACGTCTTTTTGGAAAGATAAAAAAAAATGAAAGAAAAGTACAATAAAGAAGAAGAAGATACATTGAAAATAGACGCAATAAAAATATACAACATTATTACATACATTAAAGACGTGTGTACCTTACATTATACAGTGTGTTCAATGTGGAGGAAGAAGAAACATTGAAAATAGACGCAATAAAAACATACAACATTATTACATACATTAAAGACGTGTGTACCTTACATTATACAGTGTGTTCAATGTGGAGGTCTTGTCTGGAAACTTGCAAACCAGCTACCCACATTGACCTCACCCAGCCTGGGTTGGGGCGGAAAAAAGAGCCAACGATACATGGTGTTCCCAAGCGATCACCCATCCAAGTACTGACCACGCCCGACGTTGCTTAACTTCAGTGATCTAACGGGAACTGGTGTATTCAACGCGGTATGATCGTTGACAAACTGATCCGCAAAATATTTTAAAAAAATATTTTCAGACCAAGATTTGAGCTAGCATACTTTTCTTTCCGTCCAGGTTAGCATTAACTTTTTAAATTTATCCCGTAGTATTGTACTTACTACCTTAGATATATACATTTATATTTATATTAAATATTATAAATGTACCTTGAAGTTTTCGTAACACCCTGTTTAGAAGATTATGCGAGTGCTAAATATGAGAGGAAAAATTACATACCAACCACACCTGAACAACTGAAAAGATATAAATTTTACTGTTTATTACAGTGTGGTTCGAAAATTTCAAATTCTAAACATTGTATAATTCTGTGTTTTTGAAAAGTAAGTATAGCCAACGATCATACCACGTTGAACACTAAAGATAAGCAACGTCGGGCGTGGTCAGTACTTGGAATGGGTGACCGCTTGGGAACACCACGTATCGTTGGCTCATTTTTCCGGCCCGACCCAGTCTAGGTGAGGTTAATGTGGGTAGCTGGTTTGCAAGTTTAGAGCGAATGGAAGGTAAAACCCCCGTCTTGAATGACCAATAGATGTTAAAGAGAAATTAAGCCAAATTAAAAAAAAAAAAAAGTAAGTATTCAGAATAATTTCTAGACATCGTCTATGACACGTTGAATACACCAGTTCCCGTTAGATCACTGAAGTTAAGCAACGTCCAGCGAGGTTGTACCATGTGGGTGTTCACGTGCGTTCGCGACCCTCGTGTTGCTGACTATTTTACCGGCCCTACCTATGAGGTCAATGTGGGTAGCTGGTTTGCAGGTTTCCAGCGAATGGAGGGTAAAACCCCCGTCTCGAATGACTAATAGACCAATTCAACTTACCATAGACGCTGGCTAAAACGTAATTTAATATCATTGAAAAAATACAGAAGAAGTAATTTTGGCGTCTCCACTAACCAAGAACTTTAATATATCTGCTAGGTGTCAACAATCCAACCTAATATGCACTAAAGGTAATTTAGATGAGCGCTGGACGTTGCTTAACTTCAGTGATCTGAGGGGAACTGGTGTATTCAACGTGCCACAGATGCTGGCTAACGTAATTTAATATCATTGGAAAAATACAGGAAAAAAAAAAAAATACAGAAGAAGCGATACGCCTAAATCACTTCTCCTGTATTTTTAATTTCGCTTTAAGCCAAAGAGACGTTAAGCCAAATTAAGAAAAAAAAATGTGCGGTTCTGCAACCCGGCATGGTTTGCAGAACCCATTTACTTGACCATTCCAAACAGATTCTAGAAACGTTGAAATCAGATAATTATGAGAGAAACATCCCTACAGCATGAACAAAAACTAACACGAAAGTTGCAATCTATTAGGGGAAATACAAGAAAGAAAAGGTCGCTACGATATAATGAACAGCATGGATTCACACAAAAGAAGAATAACAATAAGAGATCAGTTAATTAGGAGAGAAACAACGCGACAACATGAACAAAAACTAACACGAAAGTTGCAATCTATTTGGGGAAATATACAAGAAAGAAAAGGTCGCTACGATATAATAAACAGCATGGATTCACACAAAAGAAGAATAACAATAAGAGATCAGTTAATTAGGAGAGAAATACCGCGACAACATGAACAAAAACTAACATGAAATTTGCAATCTATTAGGGGAAATATACAAGAAAGAAAATGTCGCTACGATATAATGAACAGCATGGATTCACACAAAAGAAGAATAACATTAAGAGATCAGTTAATTAGGAGAGAAACATCGCGACAACATGAACAAAAACTAACACGAAAGTTGCAATCTATTAGGGGAAATATACAAGAAAGAAAAGGTCGCTACGATATAATGAACAGCATGGATTCACACAAAAGAAGAATAACAATAAGAGATCAGTTAATTAGGAGAGAAACATCGCGACAACATGAACACAAACTAACACGAAAGTTGCAATCTATTAGGGGAAATATACAAGATAGAAAAGGTCGCTGCGATATAATGAACAGCATGGATTCACACAAAAGAAGAATAGCAATAAGAGATCAGTTAATTAGGAGAGAAACATCGCGACAACATGAACAAAAACTAACACGAAAGTTGCAATCTATTAGAGGAAATACAAGAAAGAAAAGGTCGCTTCGATATAATAAACAGCATGGATTCACACAAAAGAATAATAGCAATAAGAGATCAGTTAATTAGGAGAGAAACATCGCGACAACATGAACAAAAACTAACACGAAAGTTGCAATCTATTAGGGGAAATATACAAGAAAGAAAAGGTCGCTACGATATAATGAACCGCATGGATTCACACAAAAGAATAATAGCAATAAGAGATCAGTTAATTAGGAGAGAAACATCGCGACAACATGAACAAAATCTAACACGAAAGTTGCAATCTATTAGGGGAAATATACAAGATAGAAAAGGTCGCTACGATATAATGAACAGCATGGATTCACATAAAAGGAGAATAACAATAAGAGATCAGTTAATTAGGAGAGAAACATCGCGACAACATGAACAAAAACTAACACGAAAGTTGCAATCTATTAGAGGATATATACAAGAAAGAAAAGGTCGCTACGATATAATAAACAGCATGGATTCACACAAAAGAAGAATAACAATAAAAAAAACCCCAGTAAGTCTCATTGAAAAGTTCTAATTAAAAACTGGAAAACCTAATTGAAGCAGATTTCAATAATTAACACAATTCCTATTTAATTATTCTGTTTGTTTAGTTGTACAAGGTGGTAGCAGTTGTTCTTAGGTGGTCAATACAAGGTGACTCGGTGTATGCAATAAACGACCTTAGTCATAAAAAAACGCAAATAGAGATTATTGTGATCAAATAAAAGTTCAATATGTTCTGCTTTATAAGGTCTTTGAATGACATATTAAGACAAAACTCGCGACCCATCCTTCGACTCGACTTATGATGAATCGAATGATTCGAAACTAGTTTCTTCATAAATAATTATAAATAGTGTTTTTTGTATGTGTTTTGTTGTAATTTATTTTATAAGTTAATCTTTATATATAAAAGGCAATGTCCTGAATGACTGATCAACGTAGAGACGAAACTATTAATGCTACAGACCTGGCAGGGACCTTCGTTGCACCATGTAATTGTGCACTAAGAAATGATTTTGCAAAATTTTAATTTTAAGGGGTAGAAATCGCGAAAAGTAAAGAATCCCCATAAGAAATACATTGGAGCGAGAGAGCATGAATATCATTTAAAATATGCGCGTCCGAAGCCGCGATCGGGGGATGCTAGTACTTTATAAGAAGATTGAACGTTTTTATGGATTTTTATAAATTTGATGATAGTTTCACCGATAGTTATATACATGATATATATATATATATACATATTTAATAACAATTGATCCTCAAAATCATTACAAAAAACGGCAAATTACCAGAATAAATATTTTGAATTCATAAATTACAAAAAATACAAAATTTATATTTGTGTGTCGTCTCCCAGCGTTAGCGAGCTTATGATCGGCCTATACTATTTTTCTAAACCTTAATACAAACTGAGAAAAACAGTTTAAGAGAAATTCCACCACAACTTTTTTTTGGTTATATTTAATACTGATTAAATTTTTTCAATCTATATTTTCCTGAAAGATATTTTTTTTTTTTTTAATGTTATTTAATGTGCCCTCATTCGAATTCGCCACATAGGATACCCTTTATATTTGTTTTAAAAAACTTTAAATGGAAAAAAATCTGAAAAATGTAAATTTAATAATTCAATTATTTATTAAAATAAAATACACAAAGAAGAATAATACTTTTTTTCATTCTAATTAATTTAAATCTCTGAAGATTCAGAAGAAGAAGAAGTACCTATGAGAAGAAAGCAAGTGGAGGGGGGATGCTGAACAATCCTAAACTAAAAGATAAAATGGATGAAAACAAAAATGAGAGAAGAAGATTAGAAAGAACAAGAAAAACGGAATGAAAAGTGAATTGTCAGAAGATAACAAAAGCAAATGAATGAAAGTAAAACGGAATAATAAATGAAGTGACGAAAGATGAGAAAGTACTGAAATACAAAATAGATGAGATGATAAGAAAAGGCCAAAAATGATAGGACGAGATTAGAAAGTATATCAAAATAAAAGAAAGTAAAACGGAATAATAAATGAAGTGACGGAAGATGAGAAAGTACTGAAATACAAAATGAATGAGAAGATAAGAAAAGGCCAAAAATGATAGGACGAGATTAGGAAGTATATCAAAATAAAAGAAAGTAAAACGGAATAATAAATGAAGTGACGGAAGATGAGAAAGTACTGTAATACAAAATGCATGAGAAGATAAGAAAAGGCCAAAAATGATAGGACGAGATTAGAAAGTATAATAAAATAAAAAATAAATACATGAAAATACGAACAAATGAATTGCTGATCTTTAGAAGATAGTGTCTATCTTAGGGGAAGAACCTCTCATTATTGTTGTTATGTATAAATAAAATAAAATAAATAAATAAATGAAAATAAATAAAATAAAGAATAACAAAGTAAATGGATTAAAAGAAAGATGGAACAATACTCGTAATTAATTAATGGAAAATGAGAAAAAATAGAGAATGAAATCAATGAGAACAAAAATCTCATATTTCGAGTGGATGTTGAACCATTGAATTCTAAACAGAAAGACAAAATGGATTAGAACAAAAATGAGAAGACAAGATGAGAAAGTGCAATAAAAGAAAAACGGAACGAAAAGTGAATAGTCAGGAGAAATCAAAGAATAAGGAACCAAATGGAAAAGTAATACAGAACAGGAAATCGGATAGAGAGAAGATGAGAAAGAAGAATAAGAAAACGCCAAGTTTAGCAAATTGAATAAAATAAAAGATTTGAAAATTATAACACAGCAAAGGAATTGCTGGAAGATATCAAAGAAAAAAGAAATGCAATATAGGAAAGATGGAACAAGAAGGACGTAAGAAAAGAAAGAATTAAAAGATAAAACGAATGAAAATGATCATGTCAAGAAATGACGTGACAGAATATTGGATTAAAGAACTGAGTGAAAGAAAATAAAGAATTAAAACATAAAACGGATGAAAATGATCAGGTCAAGAAATGAAGTGACAGAAGATTGAATTAAAGAACTGAGTGAAAGAAAATAAAGAATTAAAAGATAAAACGGATGAAAATGATCAGATCAAGAAATGAAGTGACAGAAGATTGAAATAAAGAACTGAGTGAAAGAAAATAAAGAATTAAAAGATAAAACGGATGAAAATGATCAGGTCAAGAAATGACGTGACAGAATATTGAATTAAAGAACTGAGTGAAAGAAAATAAAGAATTAAAAGATAAAACGGATGAAAATGATCAGATCAAGAAATGAAGTGACAGAAGATTGAATTAAAGAACTGAGTGAAAAGGCAGTGCAGAAAATTTCGTTCACTTAAAATACGTGCAAATTATGCCTTGGATTTTTTTTTGTTTTAATTTAGCTTAACGTAGGTTAGCACCCTAGTGATACTGGCTATTTTTACGGCACAATCCAGGCTGGCTGAGGTCAATGTGGGTAGCTGGTTTGTAAGTTTCCAGCGAATGGAGGGTACAACCCCCGTCTTGAATGACCAAATAGATGTTAAAGAGACGTTAAGCAAAATTAAAAAANAAAAAAAAAAAAAAAAAAAAAAAAAAAAAAAAAAAACTTGAAAAAGTCATTTTAAATCATTTAAATAATAGCCATATTAAAATAATTACTATTGCACTGTTGTTCACTGGTGAGTATCGCCTTGCTTGCGATGTCATGGAAGGGTGTTGAATTGTTTACAAGATGCTTATATATAACAAACGAGGAAAATAATAGATCAGTGATGATGTTATATTGTCTGAAAATCTGATGTGTAGTTCTTTAGCGTTATCTATGTTCAAGTAACTACCATTATTCCACAAGGAGCCTATTTCTTTATCTCGAATCAGACTCAATGTCACTGGAAGCCACCACTGTGGTCTTTTATTGTCATATTTTATTACAGATCATAAGTAGATATATTAAGAAAAGTTTATGACAAAGAAAAACTTTGTGCCTCTATCAAAATGAAAACTCATTTTATATATTGAAAACAATGCGAGTATATCTAAAAAAGTTAACATATTTATAAAATGTCATTTAATTCCATAAAACTCATCAACTGAAACTCGACGCAGCGTTTGCATTGTGTAACTATTTTGTGGTTTGTAGTGGAGTGGTCTAAAATGACAATCAAAACAATCTTCATGCTTGATTTAGGTATACTGGTCTAGTGGGTATCACACTGGTAGTGGAATTGGGCGACCCGGGTTCAATGCCCGGCGGGTTCGGAAAATTTTCCAGTTTTCTGCTTATGATTTCGGGATGCACTTAGCCTCGTGAGGACAATTGAGTAGCTATTAAAGTAATGTGATTGCAGTGGTGGCATACCCGGAGGTAAGAAATTAGAAGATTGAAGAGTGCAGGAGACCTTAGTAATGCTGTGATGGCAACAAAAAATGTACCTTATCGCAAAGAAATTCTACATTTGTATACAGGGTGTCCCTAAAGTCCGAGATCACCTGAATATCTTTTGAACGGCTTTATGTGAAGTTTTCAAATTTTGCATGGTATTATATTCCAAATTAAACCACCTGGTGTGACCAATTTTTCAGGGGCGGGTCCATGTGCCCCCCACCCAGGGGGTCCAACTTTTGTTTTTTAAATACGAACTCCCATCTTGTGATACATTTTCAGAAAGACAATAGAATTAGAAGTACTTAGCAAAAAAATTTACACGTCCAGCGTGTTTGGTTTCAAAATGGCGGCCATTTGAAATTTCCAAGATATGGCTTCCAAGAGTGTCTAAAACTAGGCGAATTATTTGCAATGGGATATTGAATAATTACATAGGACAACAATGTCGAGGAACCTGTTTTTTTAGATATAATTCGCCTTGTTTTAGACACTTCGCTTACTTTTAGAAATAATTCGCAGAGTTTTAGACGCTTTTGGAAGTCAGCATGTCTTCTATTTACGAAATAACAGCGTTCTAGTTACGAAATAATTTAGAGTGAATTTGACATTTTTCCCGACGATTTTTTTTTTCGCGGTGTCCACTCCTCGTCATTTTTAGTTACCGTTTTGTACTGCTAAAAATGTCATTTTGGAAACAACTGGCTTCTTGTTGAACTTTCCATTTTGGTTTATTATTTTCAATTATGAACCTTTGGAATCTTCACCAAGTAAAACCTCACTGGACGTTGCTTAAGTTGTTTCATTGATCCTACGGGAAGTGGTGTTGTATTCAACGAGCCATTGACGTTGGCTATATACGAACTGCCACTGGACTTTGTAATTTATATGTTACGTACGGTAGATGGAATGAAACAATATGTTGTATCTTAATGGAAACCAAGGCCGTAACCAGGGTGGTCCGGGGGTCCAGCCCCCCCCCCGAATTTCAATCTTTTTTTTTTAATGAAGATACTCTATTTGCACGTGACCTATAATATTAAAAAAAAAAAAGCAACAGCAACAACATCAACAGCAACAAAAACATCAAAAACAACAGCAGCAACGACAAAAACAACTTCCCTGTCAATGCTTCCCCCCACCCGAAAATAATCTTCGGTACGACCCTGATAGAAACTCTTCATTGACAATCGATTGCTTATCATTGAACCAAATGGTCAATGCATCTTTCCAATGAATAGGAACAGATGCTCTTCTCATGTCATGTGATGGATAACACAGGAAATATCTCAGGAACCGGAACTATCTTGTTACCGCGTGGACACTTAACAGTGTGACTGTATCACTGGACGATCTATCATACTGTCATATCAACTCATTGTTCTTAATCCTGACAATAGAAGACAATATTTACTTTTTACTCAAAAAATATTATCTTCTCTGTAATATAGAAGGAAAATTTTGTTCTGTTTTCCCTGAAGAGCGGCCAATGTCAAACAAACAAAAAAATGTTCTGTTCTTCCGAATTGTTTATATGAAATTCATAAGAGATTTATTAACGGTATGGAGATTCAAGCCCGTGCCCAGGGGGCGCGGTCCAGACCCCCCCTCCCGAAATTTCAATCGTTTTTTTTTTTATTGAAAATACTCTACTTAGCACGTGACTTATAATATAATTTCCTAATATCGTTACGTACAGTAGATGGAGGAAAACGAAATATTTTGTATATTAATGGAAACCAAGGCCGTACCCAGGGGGGTCCAGGCCCCCCTCCGAAATTTCAATCTTTATTTAATGAAAATACTCTACTTTGTACGTGACCTATACTCTTAAAAAAAACAGCAACAAAAACAACAAGAACAGCAAAAACAACATCGACAACAAAAACATCAAAAACAACAACAGCAGCAACAACAACAAAAACTACAGCAGGAACAGCATAAACAACAACATCAACAACAGCAGCATCAACAAAAACAACATCACTGTCAATACTTCGCCCCCCCCTTCGGGATGCNCCCCCCCCCGAAAAAAAAACCTTGGTACGGCCCTGATGGAAACTCTTTTTATTGACAATCGATTGCTTATCATTGAACCAAATGGTCAATGCATCTTTCCAATGAATAGGAACAGATGCTCTTCTCATGTCATGTGATGGATATCACAGGAACTATCCCAGGAACCGGAACTATCTTGTTACCGCGTGGACACTTAACAGTGTGACTGTATCACTGGACGATCTATCATACTGTCATATCAACTCATTGTTCTTAATCCTGACAATAGAAGACAATATTTACTTTGTTACTCAACCAAAACACAACAATTTCTACTGAAAGCAACATGAAAAGATGATGTGATCCTTTGTTTGAATACATACATTTTTAATTTCATGAATAACAGACATGAAATTCTTTGACCCCAAAAAAAAAAATATTATCTTCTCTGTAATATAAAAGAAAAATTTTGTTGTGTTTTCCCTGAAGAGCGGCCAATGTCAAACAAACAAAAAAATGTTCTGTTCTTCCGAATTGTTTATATGAAATTCATAAGAGATTTATTAACGGTACGAAGGTTCAAGGCCGTGTCCAGGGGTGTCCAGACCTCCTGGAATCGTTTCAATCGTTTTTTTTTTAATGAAAATACTCTACTTTGCACGTGACTTATAATATTAAAAAAAAACAGCAACAACAACAAAAACAACATCACCTTCCATTATCATCATTTTCAGGGTGTTGGTAATGTAATGTAATAATATATTTGTACAATTAAATTATTCATAATTAATACAATTTAAATAAAATGCAATAATATAATAAAAAATATTATAAAGTCCCAAATTGAATGGGTTTACTCCCGAAAACGGCCCCACCGAAGTTGTATTCAACCCCAATGAAACTGCTCGAAGAAATAAACTCATTCATTCTTTTTCATAGGAAATTAATTTAATTTAGATCGTGTGAATTTTTTGAAAACAAATTAGCATTCAATGTACGTCCCTCACACTAAGATTGTTGTAAACTCACTTGTATTGTGAGGATGTGTTGTTGCTATCTTTAAAAAAATATGTTTTTGATCTACTTTTAAAATAATTACCTTTTTAAATATTCCACAATAAAAAAGTCTCAAAAAATATTTATATACACCCAATGTGCTCCGTCTTTAGTGGAGAGAGATGAGGAAGAATAATGAAAATTAAAGAAAAAAAAATGTATGAGAAAAAAACGAAATAAAACTGCATTTATTTGATTTGCCCCTGAAAGTGTTGATTTTTTTTTTTTTTCCTTTTGAGTTTTTACTTTATATACGAAGTACCTATAGGGAACCAAAGTATTGTATTGGTGGGAAATTTCGGTGTAATTTTTTTTTCTCCCTCTCTTCCCCCCTTTTTTTTGCTTTTCTGGACGAATTGATACCAAAAATCGGGTCTAGAAAAGATTGTTTGTTCGACCACAAAAATCGTGTTCGCGCATCTACAGCCTTTATTATTGGTCCGATTTTGATGATATTTGGTCACAATATTCCTTGAAGCTATATTTTGAGCCAAAACCTTAACATTGGAGATAGCACCCTCGGGTGTCTATCTATTGGTCAAAAGGGGTCATCCCGGGGTGACCCAAAATGACTCCACCTGACCAAAAAAAAAAAAAAACCGGGCAATGTATGCTGTTTAGAGTATGCTTATCAAGAACTTTTTTCAAAAAACTTGAAAACTATTTCAGCTGAATGATAATGATTTTGAGATGCTGGAGTTTTGATTTGAATTATAAATGTTTAAGAATTACTCTCATCGTGTTGAGAAATGAACGCTTTACAACAAAAAATATACGAATTGATGAAAATTGTAAAATAGTCAGTCGGAGTAGAAAAATTTGTCAAACACCATTCACGGGGGTTCCCGAACTTTTTGGTACCGCTCTGTATCTCATCTCATTTAAAACGTTAATGTGGTGCTCAATGCTATCTCATTCAAAACGCTAATGTGTTGCTGAATGCTATCTCATTCAAAACGCTAATGTGACCCCCTAACTTTTTTGAACAATTTTTCCATTGAAAGTACCTAGAAATTTCAATAGTACAGCACAAATAATTTTAAAAAAAACTCTGCCAATGTGACACATGGGTTTATTGTTTTATTGGCTAAAAAAATAACCCCGCCCAAAAAAAAATTGAGGGGGTATCTTTTTTCTCGTGAATATTCCAAATGTTGCTGAATACTATCTCATTCAAAACGCTAACATGTTGCTGAATACTATCTCATTCAAAACGCTAATGTGTTGCTGAATGCTATCTCATTCAAAACGCTAATGTGTTGCTGAATACTATCCCAATCAAAACGCTAATGTGTTGCTGAATGCTATCTCGTTCAAAACGCTAATGTGTTGCTGAATGCTATCTCATTCAAAACGCTAATGTGTTGCTGAATGCTATCTC
Organism: Pachypsylla venusta; assembly: GCA_012654025.1. Lineage (NCBI taxonomy): Eukaryota > Metazoa > Arthropoda > Insecta > Hemiptera > Aphalaridae > Pachypsylla > Pachypsylla venusta. Next base: position 179,746 of record CM022877.1, read on the forward strand.
ATTCAAAACGTTAATGTGTTGCTGAATACTATCTCATTCAAATTTTCTAAACATCATGTTCAATAAATTTGTAAAAAAATGTGTACATATATTTCAACTAAATGATAATAATTCAACTGTCTCGCGCCCACCTTGCCTTCCCTTCACCCCCCCCCCAGTTTGGGAACCCCTTCTCTATACGTTCTCTCCCAGACACGCGTCAGTAAAGGTACACCATTTCCTAATGTTGTTCATTTTATTTAATTCCAGGTACCTACGTTCTGCTATGGAGAAGAGGATCATCTGTATTGACAGCCTCCACATTAATGGTCACACGAGATTCAAGATTCCGGCTGGTCGATGGTTATAATTTAGAAATCAGTGACGTCATGCCACAAGATGCTGGAGACTATGTATGCCAACTTTCTGATCAGGAAATTCGAGATCAAATTCATACTGTGGAGATACTCGGTAAGTGTTTGGCTTTTAAAAATTTAATCTACAGAGTCTCCCACAGTCATCCCCTTTGCTTTCGAACAGCTTGGAACTTTTTATTTTTTAAAATTCATTGAGGATAGCTCCTAACAAGAGATTAATATTTTTTTTTAAATATTACCTTATTTCGGTTTAAAATTCATTGAGGATAGCTATCCTAACAAAAGGTTAATATTTTTTAAAAAATATTACCTTATTTCGGTTTAAAATTCATTGATAGTTCCTAACAAAAGGTTAATATTTTTTAAAAAAATATTACCTTATTTAGGTTTAAAATTCATTGATAGTTCCTAACAAAAGGTTAATATTTAAATTAACAAAAGGTTAATATTTTTAAAAAATATTACCTTATTTCGGTTTTAAATTCATTGAGGATAGCTATCCCAACAAAAGGTTAATATTTTTTTTTAAATTTATCTTATTTCGGTTACTTTCAATTGCTCATCATAAATTACAACTTTAATTATTAGACTTTCTGCCCTGAAATATTTTCTAAATGACCTCATTTTAAACTCCTCATAAAAAAAAGATTTGATTTTCCCAGCCTACGACGAGTAAAAAATATGTAGACTTTTCATGATTTTGGTAAATGTAAAGTTATCTGTTACATCAAAGATCAAAACTTTACACAGAGTGAGACAAGAATAATAATTAGACCGCTCTAGCTGAGCGCCTGATTTTTGGTTTATTATTTTCAATAATCAACCTATGGAATCTTCACGAGAAAAAATAATACTCTTCCCCCCTCAAAATTTGATATTTTCTGTTTTAAAGTACGTAGAATTAAAAAAAAAAAAAATGCTTTTGTCCACCGTACGCCGTTGACCCTTTTCTTAAAATGAAAGCCTCCCACGCCCCCTCGTTACCTTATAAATTATGGATGTTGCTGAATGTTATCTCATTCAAATAACTGAATGCTATCTCATTTTACCACTTAGCGTTGACGGATTTGGATGAAATATAGGTCCCATCTAAGCTCTAATTGTTTCCCGAAACTTTTGGTTGCAATCGAAGGCACCGTTTTCAATATTGCTATCTAAAAAGAGAATGGTATAAGAGCGAATGCTTTGAAATTTGGTATGTATCTCAAATTTAGGGACTAATTACGCCCCCGATTTGGAATATTCACGAGAAAAAGATACCCCCTCAATTTTTTTTGGGGCGGGGTTATTTTTTTAGCCAGTAAAATAATAAACCCATGTGTCACATTGGCAGAGTTTTTTTTTAAATTATTTGTGCTGTACTATTGAAATTTCTAGGTACTTTCAATGGAAAAATTGTTCAAAAAAGTTAGGGGGGGGATGGGGTGACGGGTCATCCAAAATAGTTAGTTTGTCGTTACACTAAATTTACTTTCTTTTAAGGTATTTTAGATACCTATCCATAACTGAGTGTGTCAATAACATTTAGGTTATTTAAGGTTTAGACGGTATGATTGTCGCATACCACATGCTATGCACAACTGACATTTTTTTTTCTTTCCGCCTCCTTGATTTAGAATTTAATTTTAGAATTACTCTTAGCTTCTTGAAATACTTCTAATGACAATATAAATCTTCGCTTTAGATAGCAACTTAATTTATGTATTTATAGCCAACTAATGTGAACTTGTTTCTTTTAAAACAAATGACAGCAATGAATATTATTTATTAAACAATAAATAAAGCCATTATTCATATTATTAAAATAACGTGGAGTGATATACGGTCATGTAAATATAGACACGTAGGAGAGATAAATCTCAATAAGACACTTTCTATTTGGTGGAGGGGAAGATATGTGCAGATATCTTATGTTATTCTTGTTAACTACTTGAGACCTTAAGTGCGCTGAGAATATAATGAACTTCAAAGATAACCAATTTCGAACTTTTGAGCAAAATAAAGTAAATCCCAGGGAAACACTATTCGGGAGAATTGTTCCAAATGTCAGTGAACATAAAAAAAAGTAAAACCCAGAGATACACTATCCGAAAGAATTGTTCCAAATGCCAACGAACATAGTCAAAGTAAAACCCAGAGAAACACTATCCCAAAGAATTGTTCCAAATGTCAACGAACATAGTCAAAGTAAAACCAGAGGAAACACTATTCGGGAGAATTGTTTTAAAACTTTTAAATGTCAACGAACATAGTCAAAGTAAAACCCAGAGAAACACTATCCCAAAGAATTGTTCCAAATGTCAACGTAAAACCAGAGAAACACTATTCGGGAGAATTGTTTTAAATGTCAACGAACATAGTCAAAGTAAA
>CM022877.1:215188-225289 GCA_012654025.1 Pachypsylla venusta
TACAAACATCCTAAATACCATTTCTAAATTAGAAAAATAATAAACACATGTATCACATTTGCAGAGTTTTTTTTTTCCTCATGCTCGATTCCAAAGGCTCAATATCGAAAATAACAAACCAAATTTCTTTGACCTTTCAATCTTTTTTTCCCCTTTCACTAACAACTTCTTCTTCAGGTACCTATTCACGCAATCAGACAACAGTAAAAAAGTTTTTTTTTTATTTCTTCTTTGTTCGGAAAATGTGTTCTTAAGTTTGTGTTCATCTCTAGAGAGAGTTGTTCTGAATGGAACCTAGTTTGCAATGATTTCAATGTCTTTTGTATTCAGCAGTACAATGTGCGCTTCTACTGTTTACAAAATTTCTTCTAATTATTATTATTCTTTAGAGCAGGGGCTCTCAACCTTCACAATACGAAGTACCACTTGGTATTTTTTCGAATTTTTGGCTCAATATTGAAAATAACAAACCAAATTTCTTTGACCTTTCAATCGTTTTCAACTTTCACTAACAACTTCTTCTTCAGGTACTCTATTCACGCAATCAGACAACAGTAAAAAAGTTTTTTTTTATTTCTTCTTTGTTCGGAAAATATGTTCTTAAGTTTGTGTTCATCTCTGGAGAGAGTTGTTCTGAATGGAACCTAGTTTGCAATGATTTCAATGTCTTTTGTATTCAGCAGTACAATGTGCGCTTCTACTGTTTACAAAAGGTCTTCTAATTATAATTCTTTAGAGCAGGGGCTCTCAACCTTCACAATACGAAGTGCCACTTGGTATTTTTTCGAATTTTTGGAGTACCACCACCCTGGGGGTAGGGGTTGTATAAAGGAAAAAAAAAATCATTAACATATGAGAACATAATTCCAGAAAGAAGCTAAAGTTAAAAAAATAATCATGCAAAGGTACCTGATAAGATGTAAAACAGAGTGGCAGAGTGAGAAGAAAGGTGGGGTTTTGAACCCACTTCCTCCTGTTCAGATGAGATTACGTACTACCTACTCTTATCAGAAACAATTGCTTCAATCCTGCATCTGAGTATTCCGCGAACGGATTTCTAATCTACTCTAAGTCACTCGTATTATAAGGTGGCATTTTTTTTCCTTTTTTTTTACATAATGCATATATTTATTTTATGATATTTTGTGTAAAGCTGAAAATGGTTTCGCGTACCACCTGAAATGGGTCCGAGTACCGTTTGAGAAACCATGCTTTAGAGGACAAGTTATTTTGTTCCAGAAAAACTTCATTTACAGACAAAAAAAAAAAAAACGAGAGTACAATGCGGGTCCCCGACCTCGCAATTTGCGGGTGTTTTCATTTTATTTAAACAAAAAGGGCTGTCAATAATTTCTTACCTTCCGATTATTTTCTTTCTTTTGGAAAATAATTTTATTGCTATCAATTAATGCAAAGAACAAGAAACCATTCTTATTGTTTTCTCATGTCAAAAATATTGATATCCTTTTTTTTTTCATTCGCTGTAAACTTGCAAACCAGTTACCGATATTGACCTCACCCAGCCCGGGTTGGGCCGGAAAAAAGAGCCAATGATACGTGGTGATCCCAAGCGATCACCTATCCAAGTACTGACCACGCCCGACGTTGCTTAACTTCAGTGATCTGACGGGAACTGGTGTATTCAACGTAGTATGATCGTTGGCTTGATATTTTTTTTTCTTTCTTTCTTTCTTTTCTGTTCTTTTAATTTGGCTTAACGTCTTTTTAACATCTATTGGTCATTCAAGACGGGGGTTTTACCCTCCATTCGCTGGAAACATGCAAACCAGCTACCCACATTGACCCCACCCAGCCTGGGTTGGGCCGGAAAAAGAGCCAACGATACTTGGTGTTCCCAAGCGATCACCCATCCAAGTACTGACCACGCCCGACGTTGCTTAACTTCAGTGAAAAAAAATTGTTTCGTCCACCAAAATTCCTAATGTGGACCCCTGAATTCCTAATGTGAATGTTCCGAATGTGGACCCCTGAATGTTTTTTATATATATTTAACGACCCATCCAAGTACTGACCACGCCCGACGTTGCTTAACTTCAGTGAAAAAAAAATTGTTTCGTCCACTAAAATTCCTAATGTGGACCCCTGAATTCCTAATGTGAATGTTCCGAATGTGGACCCCTGATAGTTTTTTATATATATTTAACGAAGTGTAATCAAGAATACATTTGAAATAAGGTCCCACTTTCTTATTGCAAATGAAAGAACGTAGGGGTCCAAATTAGGAGTCAAATGGGGGTCCACTTTTAGACAACTTTTTTAAAAAACCTTAATTTTGACCAATTTCACAAAAACATAAATATATTTCATTTTTATTCCTTTTATTGCATATTTGTTTATACTAAATCATTAAAAACATTATTATTCTTTACTTTTTCATGAAAAATAAAGTATTTGTGTTTTCTTTCCAAGATTTATTAGGAGAATTCAAAATGGGGGGTCCAATTTTGGTACACTTGCTCTACGGTTTACAGTTGACAGAACCACCATAGTAGGTAACCCAAATTATTTCAGGTTTGCTGAAGTATGTTCATTATTTGGCTGTCAATTTCATTCTACATTGTGTACGATTGAAATTCAAAAAGTATACTCTTATATACGTTGGATGGAAACATCAATGACATAGTCAACATAGAAAGGAAATAATATTGAATGTCAAGCCTGATTTAACAGTTTCCAATATATCAAATGGAATACTTGCAAGAAACATATCCTAACCGTCAATGACATAGTCNCCTAACCGTCAATGACATTCACCTAATCAAATTTGCTGCTCCAATATCTTTATTTAATGACATTCTTTTTTTCCCCAATAAAATAAAATGTCTTGCTTTATACACAATGTTGCCGTCGGTGCTCCTCTGGTAATCTGATTATTATTACTAGGTGTGTCCGTGGACAAAAACGGGCGGAGCCATCCGTTTCACCTCGAATTTTCGGGCACCACATAAACTTTAGCATATTGCTCCATTATTCCGTTAAAACAAGATTTTTTTGCATCATGTCGTTGAGTAGTAGGTCCTATTTAAAACGTAAAATAATTGGCCGAAAAATCGGAAACGGTAAGATATCGTTCTGAAAATAGATATATGCACCCTTGGGGGTATATATATATTCGATGTCTCTCACCGTTTTGGCCAAACAATTAGTATTTCCTAAATTTTATTTTTTTCTCTAAGGGGCCCATCATCCTTTTAGAGAAAGGAAGTCCCGTGACCCCGTTCCTGGTAATCAGATAGTCACGTTAGTTTTATGTTTAAACTCCATTACCAGCGTCTATGGCACGTTGAATATACCAGTTCCCGTTAGATCACTGAAGTTAAGCAACGTCCAGCGAAACTTTTGGGTTCAATCAAATATACCGCTGGCAGTTTTTTCCGCTTTAAATCCGTTTTCAATAATCCTCTCTAAACTGAGAATGGTATTAAGAGCCAGAAACTTCAAATTTAGTAGGTATGTAATTAGTTACGCCCCAGATTTGGAATCGTCACGAAACCCCCCCCCCCTCTATTTTTTTGAGGAGGGGTATATTTTTTTTTTTTGCCAGAAAAATAATAAACCCAATGTGTCACATTGGCAGAGTTTTTAGTTAGTTACTTACAAGACTGTAAGGAGATTAATGATGTTGTCAGTTTGTCTGGCCACCTGTCCTTTATCATTTTTTTTATAATGGTTATGATGAAATAAACATTTTAATTTTTTTTAGCCAGCGAGTATGGCACGTTGAATACACCAGTTCCCGTTAGATCACTGAAGTTAAGCAACGTCCAGCGAGGTTGTACCATGTGGGTGTTCACGTGGGTTCGCGGTCTCGTGATGTTGGCTATTTTTCCGGCCCAACCCAGGCTGGATGAGGTCAATATGGGTAGCTTCTTTGCAAGTTTCCAGTGAATGGATGGTAAAACCCCCGTCTCGAATGACCAATATAATATATATAAAAAAAAAANAAAAAAAAAAAAAAAAAAAAAAAACATTGATTTTGCGCTTATTTGTCAGTCTGACTTCGATACCCGCTTTTACTATTACACCGATTACACGCGTGTCCAAAACTTTGATGACATTTTTTTATGTTCATATATGAATTTGGTAAGAAATGGTTTGCCCTCATAGCGGTGTCGCGCGTGGGAGCCTCATGGTGGCGGTTTTATGTTTTACAACAAACAAAAAAACTCTTAGGTCGCACTTTAATTAGTACACATCAGTGACTTTGCTGAGTCTGCAGGAAATACAAGATCACAATCACTTTGTGGTTTCCCTCCATGGGTAGAAATGAATACAAAAAAGACAAAGCGACGATTGATTTGTGTAGTCTGCAATCTTAACAGTGTTTTCCCATGCATCAGGTGCTCTGAAAAAATCAAAACTAGAACTCGACATTCTATTGAATTCAATAATATAATGTGAACATTGGAAGGCAGGAAGACGAGAACTCATGAAGTTGCCAACAAACCAGAACAGACTAACATGCTGGAAGAATAGAAAATAAATATACACGAATAAAGAAAAATAAAAAATAGAAAAAGAAAGATAGAAAATAAGTACACGAATAAAGAGAGCAGAAATGACAGAAGGTGTGAAAAAGAAAAAATAATAAAATAGCATTCCTTGCCTTTCTGTACTGTAGAAAGCAAGAATGTGTTGCCGAACCATGTTTTGTATTCTATCGAGTATTGATAAAATAGCATTCCTTGGCTTTCTGTACTGTAGAAAGCAAGAATGGGTTGCCAAACCATGTTTTGTATTCTATCGATTATTGATAAAATAGCATTCCTTGGCTTTCTGTACATGATTATCATTCAGTCAGTCAGTATACCAACTGGACTTTGCGTTTTATAAGTATAGATACTTATCTGATATAGCTGCACTAGAAAATATATTTCTGACTGACACTGTATACCTTTATTTCCGGTTCGCGTCGCACCATTGAATTTTGGTTTAATTATGAGTACAACACATAGCGAAAGAGACAACTCCTGTGAAAAATGTTTTGTTAATGTTTGTCCTAAACGAGGGTTTTGTCACGCACGTGATTTTGTTTCATTAGAAAAGTAGGCAGTGGTGAGTACGCCCATGTAATAGAAAATTGAAAATCTATTTGATTTTGTTTTGTACGTGTGGGGTTCTAGCTTAAATTCTATTAGGTGAATAGTGAATATGTTTTGCATAGTAATTGGGATCAGAATGGAGAAGCGGGAGTCCAACACGTTACTTTACATCAGCCCCCNTTAATCCTGTCTAAAAAGAGAATGGTAAGAGCCAGAGACTTCAAATTTGGTAAGTATGTCAAATTTAGGATCTAATTAGATTTGGAACCATCATGATAACCCCCCTCAAAAAAATTTGAGGGGGGGTGTTTTGGGGGTACCCCCCAAAAAATGTATTATTTTTTGCCAGAGAAATAATAAACCCAGGTGTCACATTGGCAGAGTTTTTTCCTTAAGGCAAAATTTACAAAGCTGGGCCTCGAACAATTGCCGGATTGAAGACAGCAATAAATAAAATACTTTATCTTCTAGAGGAAGAGAAAGTAAAAAATAAAATCTCTCCATTGCCACGAGACATGTTGGGTCGGGTAATGCAGAACTTCCGAGACCGTCTTGAAGAATGCATAGCCAAAGAAGGACATAATTTTCGGTTCATAGTAAGCTTCCTTTCGTATTCTGATTGTATATTAATAAATTTCCAAGTACACCCTGTGCACTATGAATCCGATTTCAACCCTCTAACTACATAATTATTCTTTTTATACATTAATCAAATTCGGGCGTTTGTTTTGGGCCTCCCTGTATATTCTCGTATTTCACGTTCAATTTTTTTTTTAATTTGGCTTAACGTCTCTTTAACATCTATTGGTCATTCAAGACGGGGGTTTTACCCTCCATTCGCTGGAAACTTGTAAACCAGCTACCCACATTGACCTCAACCTCACTTAGCCTGGGTTGGGCCGGAAAAATGAGCCAACGATACGTGGTGTTCCCAAAACGGTCACCCATCCAAGTACTGACCACACCCCACGTTGGTTAACTTCAGTGATCTGACGAGAACTGGTGTATTCAACGTAGTACGATCGTTGGCTAAATATATTTTCTTCACTTGGTGTCATCAATGGAGAATTAAATGAGACCAAATCGGTTCATGTGAACTTCACCAATAGAAGAGTTGAACACCTACCGGTTTATCTCAATAATAAGATCATACCATTTGCCAATGAAGCAAAGTACTTGGGTATGACACCGGTTTATTTCAATAATAAGGTCATACCATTTGCCAATGAAGCAAAGTACTTGGGTATGACACCGGTTTATCTCAATAATAAGGTCATACCATTTGCCAATGAAGCAAAGTACTTGGGTATGACACCGGTTTATCTCAATAATAAGGCCATACCATTTGCCAATGAAGCCAAGTACTTGGGTATGACACCGGTTTATCTCAATAATAAGGCCATACCATTTGCCAATGAAGCAAAGTACTTGGTTATGACACCGGTTTATCTCAATAATAAGGCCATACCATTTGCCAATGAAGCAAAGTACTTGGGTATGACACCGGTTTATCTCAATAATAAGGCCATACCATTTGCCAATGAAGCAATGTACTTGGGTATGACACCGGTTTATCTCAATAATGTCATACCATTTGCCAATGAAGCAAAGTACTTGGGTATGACACCGGTTTATCTCAATAATAAGGTCATACCATTTGCCAATGAAGCAAAGTACTTGGGTATGACACCGGTTTATCTCAATAATAAGGTCATACCATTTGCCAATGAAGCAAAGTACTTGGGTATGACACCGGTTTATCTCAATAATAAGGTCATACCATTTGCCAATGAAGCAAAGTACTTGGGTATGACACCGGTTTATCTCAATAATAAGGTCATACCATTTGCCAATGAAGCAAAGTACTTGGGTATGACACCGGTTTATCTCAATAATAAGGTCATACCATTTGCCAATGAAGCAAAGTACTTGGGTNTGAAAAAAATTTGGTTGAGTAGTTTCGGAGGAGTAGGGTAACAAAAGTTTGCAGTTTGTAGGGAGTATAAGGCTACGCTTCGCTCCGCCCAATAAAATGCCTTCATCGGCTATTTTATATNAAAAAAAAAAAAAAAAAAAAAAAAAAATTGGTGTCATCGACATTTGCCGTTTAGTTTAGTTTTCATATACACTGCTTGCTGTCTTGTGACATTTTAATTATGTCAGATTTGAACTTTGTTGATGAAAATAATTTTAAAATGAAAGTAGTAATACCTCTTAACCACAAAAGAGAATAAATAAACATGGCAAACTTTATGGGAGAGACGAAAATAATTAACAGTATTCTGACACCTTTTGCAAAGGATTAAAACTTATATTATACTCAACTCGTACTGAGTTGAAGCGAGAAGAGAGAGAGAAAGATAGGATAGCAAACATGAAGAAAACAAAGAATGCATCAAGAGAGAAAATAATTAAGATGCACAAAGAACAATTATTAGCAGAATAAGAATAGCAAACTCGGTGTAAGAGATACAATGGAGGTTCGGGCGGGGGGGGGGGCATAAGGGCCATTATCCGTCTCTATTGTCTGGAGAGAAAACGCAATTTGTACCCCCGTGATAAGAAAGTATAATTTATTAAGTTGTAAAACGAAGGAAAATTATTCCAACTTGTCCCAGCCCTGTCTTTGAATAGGAACAAAGATTGTTACTGGGCTTCATATACTATGGTATATAAAGGGAGTCACAGAAAAACAAGGAGAGAGGAGAGGAGCATTGTCTTAAGAAATGACACGGCCCCAAATGCTATATTTATTAGAACCATTTATGAATGACCATATTATATCACTTACCACATCTTTGGTTGCAATATCTTTATTTTATTAAAAGATTTGAGTTTTATAAAAAAACTAGTTGTTTCACCTTCGCTTCTCTATAATTTATTGCTATTTTTGTTTTTCACATTGCTATTTTTGTTTTTCATATTGCTATTCATTGCTATTTTTGTTTTTCATATTGCTATTCATTGCTATTTTTGTTTTTCATATTGCTATTCATTGCAATTTTTGTTTTTCATGTTGCTATTCATTGCTATTTTTGTTTTTCATATTGCTATTCATTGCTATTTTTGTTTTTCATGTTGCTATTCATTGCTATTTTTGTTTTTCAAATTTGATATTCATTGCTATTTTTTTTTCATATTGCTATTCATTGCTATTTTTGTTTTTCATATTTCTATTAATTGCTATTTTTGTTTTTCATATTGCTATTCATTGCTATTTTTGTTTTTCATATTGCTATTCATTGCTATTTTTGTTTTTCATATTGCTATTCATTGCTACTTTTGTTTTTCATGTTGCTATGAATTGCTATTTTTGTTTTTTATATTGCTATTCATTGCTATTTTTGTTTTTCATGTTGCTATTTTTGTTTTTCATATTGCTATTCATTGCTATTTTTGTTTTTCATATTGCTATTCATTGCTATTTATGTTTTTCAGATGCACAAAGAACAATTATTAGCAGAATAAGAATAACAAACTCGGTGTAAGAGATACAATGGAGGTCCGGGCGGGGGGGGGAGGGCATAAGGGCCATTATCCGTCTCTATTGTCTGGAGAGAAAACGCAATTTGTACCCCCGTGATAAGAAAGTATAATTTATTAAGTTGTAAAACGAAGGAAAATTATTCCAACTCCTGCCCTTGTCTTTGAATAGGAACAAAGATTGTTACTGGGCTTCATATACTATGTCATATAAAGGGAGTCACAGAAAAACAAGGAGAGCGGAGAGGAGCATTGTCTAAGAAATGACACGGCCCCGAATGCTATATTTATTAGAACCATTTATGAATGACAGTATTATATCACTTGTATCTTTGGTTGCAATATCTTAATTTTATTTAAAGATTTGAGTTTTATAAAAAAAAACTAGTTGTTTCACCTTTGCTTCTCCATAATATATTGCTATTTTTGTTTTTCATGTTGCTATTCATTGCTATTTCTTTCATTGCTATTTTTGTTTTTCATATTGCTATTCATTTATACTTTTGATTTTCATATTGCTATTCATTGCTATTTCTGTTTTTCATGTTGCTATTCATCGCTATTTTTGTTTTTCATATTGCTATTCATTTATACTTTTGTTTTTCATATTACTATTCATTGCTATTTTTGTTTTTCATATTGCTATTCATTGCTATTTTTGTTTTTCATGTTGCTATTCATTGCTATTTTTGTTTTTCATGTTGCTATACATTGCTATTTTTGTTTTCATATTGCTATTCATTGCTATTTCTGTTTTTCTTGTTGCTATTAATTCATACTTCCCATCGTACCTCGTCAAAACGAGTTTCCACGTTGTGCTGAAACTCTAGTAATTCATTATGATTTGTTTCAATTAGTTTCAACTGTTGGTCGACTTTCTCACTTAGAGAAGTTACCTGACATTCTACCCTCAAACACAGGTCTTTATTCTGCTCACTCAAGTCTTTATTCTGGTCAGACATCTTGTCTGACAAAAAGTTTGTAACTTACATAGCAGCTCTGTGAACGCCTTCATGGTGATAGCCTTACCACCTTCCGTCTCGTCCACAGACTCCTTCGATGTCAAATTTCATGTCGTCTGGGTCCGCTCCCTCCGTCTGTAAAAAGTTACGTAACCGGTTCTGAAGCTCGGACTTGGGCCCGGTTGTTACAAGGCTACGACGAGACAGTTCAGCTTTCAACTCCTTGATGGACAGGTCTTCGAATTTCTTCTTGAATTAAATCTGAATTGTCTTTTATAAATGGTTGGAAAATATTACGAAGCAATCGTACTTTTGGGAGCGCGTTTTAAAAAAAACGAACTTTGTTCCGTTACGCTCCGTCTACCAAGGACAATGTTTAATGAAAATTAAAAAGATACACACTCTGTTTAATTAAGCGTTAGCTCCTCAGTGTTGGATAATACGACTTTGCGGTCCGACCTACACTAGTAGGAAGCAATTAGACTTTTGGTACGCCTTTTCCTTTTTAGTTTTCCTAGAAAGAAACTAAAATAGTAGGAAGCAATTAGACTTTTGGTACGCCTTTTCCTTTTTAGTTTTCCTAGAAAGAAACT
>CM022877.1:225507-235797 GCA_012654025.1 Pachypsylla venusta
TGTACTTGATCGTGAAGACATTTAAACAGAAAGATCAGAGCATTTTGTCTCCTACGAGTGGAGAGAGTCAATATTTCATGATGATGACAGACGTTTTCGTAGGAGTACAAAAGTCGTTTGCGATAGAATAAATCGTGAAGCTTCCCAATGAATGCCCGTTGAACCCGCTCTAGCTGGGCGGATTTGGTGGGCGCTAGATTTCCTAGTAGAAGAGAACAGTACTCAACCTTTGACCTGATATACATATTGTATAAACAGATAAAGATTTGAGGTGAAGAGAAGTTCCTGCAAATCTTGTTCAGCAAGCCAAGTCTGGAGAAACATTTATGAAGAGTGGTGGAAATATGCTGATTAAATAAGAGCCTAGAATCAAGGAAGAAACCAAGAAAGAAACTAAAATAGGTTTACAGACTTTAACATGCCAGAATTTCAAAAAGAAAGGCTTACATAATAAATATAATATTATTTTTAATGCAAAAGAAGCATGTTTTTTATTTACCTTTCCAAAAAGCGTTATGTCAGAATATTTATTTTTTTCATGCTCCAATTAATTCCGACAGAATATTTTTTTTCCTCATGTTTTATTTATTTCAGTTCCATACATACAACTTACAGTATCGAGGGATTAATATAATATTATTTCTGGCTAAGCTTTGAGGGCATAATAGACTCGAGTGGAATTTCTTTGGAAGGTCTTTATTTATGTATTAGTATTAATGGCATGCAAAAATTAACAAGGTAGATAGAACTCTTTTACCTATTTGACTTATCCATTCTCTTAATTAACAAGGTAGATAGAACTCTTTTACCTATTAGAACTCTTTTACCTATTTGACTTATCCATTCCTTTAATTAACAAGGTAGATTGAACTATTTCACCTATTTGACTTAACCATTCTCTTAATTAACAAGGTAGATAGAACTCTTTCATCTATTTGACTTATCCATTCTCTTAATTAACAAGGTAGATTGAACTCTTTCATCTATTTGACTTATCCATTCTCTTAATTAACAAGGTAGATTGAACTCTTTCACCTATTTGACTTATCCATTCCTTTAATTAACAAGGTAGATAGAACTCTTTCACCTATTTGACTTATCCATTCTCTTAATTAACAAGGTAGATAGAACTCTTTTACCTATTTAACTTATCCATTCTCTTAATTAACAAGGTAGATTGATCTCTTTTACCTATTTGACTTATCCATTCTCTTAATTAACAAAGTACATAGAACTCTTTTACCTATTTGACTTATCCATTCTCTTAATTAACAAGGTAGATTTAACTCTTTTACCTATTTGACTTATCCATTCTCTTAATTAACAAGGTAGATTGAACTCTTTTACCTATTTAACTTATCCATTCTCTTAATTAACAAGGTAGATAGCACTCTTTTACCTATTTAACTTATCCATTCTCTTAATTAACAAGGTAGATTGAACTCTTATACCAATTTGACTTATCCATTCTCTTAATATTTGTCAAATAATTCGAATGCGCATGAAATTCTACACAACTTTTGTTGATGTTTAACTTGAGGATGAGCATAGCTTTCAACACTTCAACACTAGTTGACTTTAATATGCCTGTACGGTAAATAGAAAAGAAGACTGATTTTAATTATAAAAGATATTTCTGCTGGAAATTCAAGTTCGTAATTTTTGACACTAAAATCACACATAAAAATATTAATAATAAAAATAAGATAGAGAAACGATAGAGAAACGCACACTCACTTTACAAAGGTTTGAGATGGTGTTGAATGTTGAGATTGAATTCTATATGAATTGAATAACTGTGCAATCAGGACGGGAGCATAGGTAGGTACGAGGGTGTACACACGCGAGTACCGAACAATACACCTACGTCTATACCTACATGCTAGCGATTTATTTTATCTTTCTCGATCTTCTAAATAAAGTAGGTACACTACCCTACCTAATAGTCAACATTAGCATTCGTGTTTGAAAGGTAGCGCTTTTAACTTTCAACCGAACTAGCCAGTTTGATTTCCGTCCGAAGCTGATTTTTCTCAAACGGAAGCATTTATTTTTAAAACGTTAGTTTCACCAAAAAGCGGGACATATTCATTGCTTTGATCAAAAAAGGAACATTTCGGCTTCCCCATTTCCCAAAAAATTTCCGGGGACAGCGGGACCAAGTTCCAAAGCGGCACTGTCCGGCACGTATGGTAACCCTATGCATCACAAGCACTATATATTTTTGTGCTCTTATAATGTCGCTAGTGGTTGCTGCTCACACAATCAATAGCCAATTGTCCTCACGAGACTGAGTGTGAATCCCGAACAATCAAGCACAATTTCGCCATAATTCGAACCCGGGTTTCCCGTATGCAAAGCCAGTTTTGCAGTCTCAAAAGTCTAGTTGGTATCATACCAACCAAGCCTGAGAGGCTGCATTCGTCATAAGACATCATGAGGATTCTAAAGGCCCATTTACACTGCCCGAGCATTCGTCGCAAACAAAGATGACGAACGAGCATCCGTTCGCGGCTCAGGCAGTGTAAACTGTCGCCGCGAGCCGATCATGTTGGAAGTGAATGCTCGTTCGTGCTCTAGCTTGATCCACGCGATGTCGGTTTTACGAATCATCAAAGGGATGCTATTTTGCCGCTCGCTCTGTGTAAACACCCCGGGATTCTTCGAATCCTTGAATGGTGTTCTATGTGTCTAGTTCTGGCTTAGCTGTTGAAGGATCAGGAAACACATCCAGAAATGCTCGAGCAGTGTGAACAGAATGCTCGTTTGTGCTCGTCGAAAACTGGCGAGCAACGATCACGAATGCTCGATGCTCTTGTATGTTCAGGCAGTGTAAATGGGACTTAATGTAATCAAAAAGACTCAAATTAGTATATAAAAATATGTTCAAAATACCGTTGCTCCATTCTCTATTCATATTCAATATTGTGCCGCATCAGTATCGTGGCGAAATCGACTTGAACATTTTGAAAAAGACATCATCATTGATACGGTGAAGTGCTCGTCAACATTATATCAAGACACTAATGAGCTGGTGGCAAGACATCACAATGTACCTTCTGATGTTACCGACAAAGTACCTTCTGATGATTTCATTACAATATTATGATAAATAACTCAATAAGGGAAACTCATAAAATATAAAAATGACTGAAGATAACTTCCATTAGATTTCGTCAGTGCCAAGCGACTAACATAAATATTTTCTGAGCTTTTTGTACAGGGTTCAACAGTAACTTTGATACCAATGCTTTTTTTTTTTTTTTGCGTTAGGCGCTTTAACCGATAGCCATGGCTATGTCCTTCGCGCCGATTTCTCGAATATTAATTAAATTTTGTCATATAGTTTGAGTATCCTAAGGTATCTAATTAAGTTTGACACTCCTCGCTCATCGTCACTAAGAGAAATTTCAAATGGATGGAACGATCGTCTCAGGCGATTGTTAAGGGGACAGGAGAGAATATGGCGCACAGACAGAAACTCACCACAACGACAAATAGGAGGAGGAGATTTCTTGAAAAGATAGTTATGAGTCAATCTGGTGTGACCAATCCTCATCCTGGTCAACACAACCTCCTCAGACCGGGTATCTCTGTCATTAGTAGTCCAAAAACCANCAAACTTAAATGCTACAAATCTTTTTCACAGTCTAAATGAATTCGCAATTTCGACTCTAAATTATTTTGTTGGAGTGATTCCATTTAAACCTCTCGCGCCCGTAATAGCAAACTTGCTACGAAAATTGGTGAGTTATCTAATTTTGCTTCTGCCCCCGCTTAGTATTACCTGTAAGAGTAAAGAACCTTTCACATAATGCTCTAAAAAAACAACAACAAAAATACTAAAGGTGGACAGAAGCAAAATTAGATAATTCACCAAATTTTGGCACCAAGTTTGCTACCACGGGCGCGAGAGGGTTAAACCCAAAGAGCTAGAGGAAATAGACAAAGAGATAAGAAAAATATTGATGGAATATAAAGTAATAAAAAGATCAGCCAAGAATGATAGATTATAAATTGATAGAAATTCGCTGGGAAGAGGCCTGCAGAATGTTGAAGAAACCCCGGAAATATTTTTCCGGGTGTTTGTTGTTTACTCGTTTACTGAAGGAAAATGTGTCTTTTTAATGTATTCACCGAAGTTGGGGACGTTTATTTGGTAGACGGCCTTTTTGTCAATTGGTTTTATTATGTCTTTCTGATCAAATACGTTGTTTCTGAAAATTGTCACTCGATAAGAGTCGGGATCGAGAGTCGACGCATTGAGTCGACTCATATTGTTGAGTCGAGTCATGTCGACTCACCTACGTGAGTCGAAAATCCCATCCCTATTACTAAACCTATTCACTCATTTGAACTCGTCTAATGAAAGAAGTTTGTTTTTGGAGGAGGAGCAAAGAAAAGGAACATATTTTGGAAAAATAAAGGAATACCTGAAAGAGAAGTATAACATTGAAGACAGTAATGACATAAAAGCAAAAGAATTAAAGAAAATACAAGATAAGAAAAGGTTAGAAAAAATCAAGGTGAAAAAATTACATGGCGTGCTGTTTGAAAATAGAGAAAATAATTATGATCTGGTACAGTCATCAAAATGGTTAAAGAAGGGAAACATTACACCCCAAGAAGAAGAAATCTTATGGACATTACAAGACAGAAACTTATTTTATAAAAAACAAAAATGTAATCACTGTAAGAAAGCGATGAAATCAGTGGATCATCTGGCTACACATTGTGGACGAATGCTTGATCATGATTATAAGAAACGACACAATGATGTAGTCAGATGCATCCATTTCTGGTTTTCAAAAAAAATATGGAATGAACAAGAATAAAAAACTGAAAAATTATGAAGTGGAAAACATGATATCGAATGAAAAAGCAATTATTCAATCAGATATGAAAATAAATACAGAATTGAGTATAGAGCACAACAAACCGGACATATTGATACATGACTTAAAGAAGAATGAAATGATAATTATAGAAGTTAGAATTACAAATAAGAACACATTACCAAATACAGAACTATACAAAAGCACGAAAATACGAACTACTGGGGAAAGAGCTAACATCAATGTACAATTTAAGAAAAGTGACACTGGTACCGATAGAAATAAGATGGGACGGATTGGTAACAAAGAATTTTAAATCATATATAAGACAATTGGAAATAAAAGAAAATGTGCAAACCTACATACAAACATTAGTAAATAAAATAACAGGTGGGAGTATATTTGTGGAATTTAGGGAAAAAGAAGAATTGGAATTATTTGAGGAAATTATAGATTGCCATATGGAGGAGATGGAGAGAAGAGAGTGAACCTTATAGAGAAGAATTTACTTGAGAAAATTATAGATAGATATATGGAGGAGATGGAGAGAAGGGAGTGAACCTTAATACAACTGTTTATATTTATTTGTGTAAACTCGAGTACCAAAATTCAGAAATTTATAGTGATTTGAACATTGACAAAGTCTGCCAGCATTCTACCATACCACAACCTTTTGTTCGGTGCCTACTCTTTTCAGCTGTAATCCTTTCCCGCCATGATAACCCCAGCTTGCTTCTCACAGTATCCATAGAAACTCGCATTTCGCTGATGGTTGATCATCATTAGCGGTAAAGCAGAGTTTTTTTTTCAAGATTGCGCCCTATAGGTACCCTGAATTTAATACAAAACTAAATATGCCTCTGCTCTTTCTAAATATTCTGTTCCTGTGCCAAGATAGGTATTTAATTTTTTCTGAGCTATTTTTTTTCTTTAAAAAAAAAAAATTGAGTCTTAAAAGTTTATTGTTTTGTCTTTTGTTGTGTTTAACGATGTCGTTATATTCCCCCCCCCCCTCTGCCCCGCCTGTTCCTATTCGTTTATTTTTATCGTGCCTTTGCCCCAATTTCCCAGAGAATTTATGTTAATATGCTCATAATTTTAAAATACCTGCGAAATATTTTTTTCCCCCTCTGTATAGATTTTCTTTTTCCCTGAAAGTTTGTGGTTCAGTTCCAAATATCGGTAATATATAGACAAAATGCGTGAGATGTTTAGCTTCAATTTGAAATGTCGAATTCTATTTTTTTTTTTTCTCCTGCTTCAGATGAGCTCAGGTGCATTCTTGAAAAAAGTCATTTACTTTTTACAATTTTATTTTGTCAGTTGCGAATATTTTCATTTTTTGTATTCTATACGTTGATGTGAAATCGTTCTTCAAAATTAAATTTCTTACAGGTGTGGCTTTTTTGAAAGGACTATTTTGGTTTATTATTTTCAATAATGAACCTTTGGAATCGTCACGGAAAAAAAAAATTTGATATTATACGTTTCAAGGTACGTAGAATCCAAAAGTCGAATAAAAAAATCACTTTGTCCGCCGTACGCCGTGATGGGCACTTTTGCCACTTAGCGTTGACCGATTTGGCTGAAATTTGGTATATAGGTCCCATCCTGGCTCTAATTGTGCCCCGAGACTTTTGGGTGCAATCGGATACACCCTTGGCGATTTTTGCCACTTTTTAGCGGTTTTCAGTATTGCTGTCTAAAAGAAGAATGGTAAGAGCTGGAGATTTGAAAATTTTGTATGTTTGTCATATTTGGGGTCTCAGTTAGCTCCGAAACTTTTGGGTTCAATCAAATATCTTTAATCAATCGTTTTTAAAGCGGTTTTCATTAATCTTGCCTAAAAAGAGAATGGTAAGAGCCAGAGACTTCAAATTTAGTAGGTATGTCAAATTTAGGGTCTAATTACGCCCAGAATTGGAATCGTCACGAGACCCTCCTCTCAATTTTTTTGCCCCCCCCCAAAAAAAAAATTGGGGAGGGGGGCCAAAAACGCTTTATTCTTTTTTGCTAGAAAAATAATAAACCCATGTGTCACATTGGCAAATTTTTTTTTAGTAACCAAACCAGGCTGGTTGGGGTCAGTGTTGGTAGCTTGTTTGTAAGCTTCAACGAAAGTTAAAAAAATTAAACATTTGTGTCTTATGATGTATCCATCTACCCTCACTTTCTATTTCATGTTCTTACTTTCTCCACTGCGGGCGGCTTCATTTCGTACCGCTCCCCCCCCCCCCNCCCCCCCCCCCCTATTGACTCTATTTTCTACACTACTTTTCCCTTGCTTTGAGCTTTTGATTTATAGTTTGAACTAAAAGCTCAATTATTTCCGTACGATCTCAATTTAATAAAGTTGCCAGTTTATAAACTAATTATTAAAATGCTACTTTTTTTTCTGTTCTCCAGGTATGTGCTTAATGAGATTTCAAGCGTACCAGTAGAAACTTATCTAAACAGACTGCATCAGAGGAAGTTAAAAGTAAGTTTGCATTTAATAAAAAAAATATATTAAACGTCAATTATAACTAAAACTTTGATATATTTTCTTTATCCCTCCGAGGATCAGATATTGAGTACATTTTTTTTTTTTAAAAGAAAAAAATTATATTTTTTTTTACAAATTTCAAAGGCCTAATGAGACTTCTACTCATTAGTCATTAAAATTACCACACTGGGCTTTGCTTGATACTTGGGTATCTTTATATATAAAAGGCAATGTCCTGATTGACTGATCAACGTAGAGCCGAAACTATTAATGCTACAGACTTGAAATTTGGCAGGGACCTTCGTTGCACCATGTAAGTGTGCACTAAGAAAGGATTTTGCAAAATTTTAATTTTAAGGGGTAGAATTCGCGAAATAAGCAATCCCACCATACCATAAGAAATACATTGGAGCGAGAGAAATAGCAATTAGCACGGGAAATACAGGGGTCTTTTCAGACAGTCAATATCAATTTTTACTAATGAGTCCACAAGTTGAGAAAAAAATGATTTAATATAAATCCGCTAGGGTTGCAAAGAGAAATTCTATAATTGATTTATGAAATCGCATGTTTGCTTTAGAATATTTTAAAATCCAAATCATAATATGAACTACTAACTCGAATAATTTATTCTATCTCCCNGAATAATTTATTCTACCTTCCCCCTTCCCATCCCTTACGACTCGTAATCTGTAATTTCCTTTATTTTATAGTTGTCTATAAAATGTTCAACAGAATTGAGTGCATTTTAATAATAATTAAACTCGAGCTGATTTTCTTATCACACTTGATGTTTCCCAACGACTCTTGGTTGGGGTTCAAACTTTTCCCATACAGTGTAAAGTTAGTGTAGGGATTATAGTAAACTTTGGAACACTTTTATTTACGTCATCGCTGTTGATGCTATGTACCACAAGTTGTGAGATCGCGTTACCAAAGGGCGGAGAATTCTGTTTCTAAAGATGTTTTGATGTATTTGGATAACATTGAAACTTGTGTCAGTGTTGGGAGAGAATCCAAGAAAAAAAACACTGCGAATTAATGTGACACATGGGTTTATTATTTTTCTGACAAAAAAAAAAAAAAAATGAGGAGGTATCCTCCCAAAAAAAATTGAGGGGGGTTTCTCGTGACGAATCCAAATCTGGGGCGTAATTAGAGTAATTAGACCCTAAATTTGACATACCTATACCAAATTTGAAGTCTCTGGCTCTTATCATTCTCTTTTTAGACAGGATTAATGAAAATCGCTTTAAAGCGGTATATGATTCGGAGCTAGCTGAGACCTCAAATATGACATATTATATACTTATCAATACTGAAAAACGCTAAAAGTGACAAAAATCGTCAAGGGTGTATTCGATTGCACTCAAGATGGGACCTATGTACAAATTTCATCCAAATCCGTCAACGCTAAGTGGCAAAAGTGCCCATCACGGCGGACGGCGGCAGACGGATTTTTTTATTCGATTTTTGGAATCTGCGTACCTTATAATATCAAAATTTTGAGGGGGGGGGAGGGGGGTATTTTTCTTTCTTCTTGACCAAAATTTTCAGATACCCAATATCTTGTTTTCGCCAAATTCCTGTATTTTATCAATACCTTTTACCAAAAAAAAACTTTTTGGTCAAAGAAACTAAAATTTTCAGATACCCAATATCTTGTTTTCACCAAAATTTCAGATACCCAATATCTTGTTTTCGCCAAATTCCTGTATTTTACCAATACCTTTTACCAAAAAAAACTTTTTGATCAAAGAAACGAAAATTTTCAGATACCCAATATCTTGTTTTCGCCAAATTCCTGTATTTTATCAATACCTTTTACCAAAAAAAAAACTTTTTGTCAAAGAAACCAAAATTTTCAGATAGCCAATATCTTGTTTTTGCCAAATTCCTGTATTTTACCAATGCCTTTTACCAAAAACAACTTTTTGGTCAAAGAAACCAAAATTTTCAGATACCCAATATCTTGTTTTCACCAAATTTTCAGATACCCAATATCTTGTTTTCGCCAAATTCCTGTATTTTACTACCAAAAAAAAAAAAACTTTTTGTCAAAGAAACCAAAATTTTCAAATACCCAATATCTCGTTTTCTCCAAATTCCTGTACTTTACCAATACCT
This sequence comes from Pachypsylla venusta, assembly GCA_012654025.1. Lineage (NCBI taxonomy): Eukaryota > Metazoa > Arthropoda > Insecta > Hemiptera > Aphalaridae > Pachypsylla > Pachypsylla venusta. The sequence continues at coordinate 234,955 of CM022877.1, forward strand.
TTTACCAAAAAAAAACTTTTTGGTCAAAGAAACTAAACTTTCCAGATACCCAATATCTTGTTTTCGCCAAATTTCTGTATTTTACCAATACCTTTTACCAAAAAAAAATTTTTGGTCAAAGAAACCGAAATTTTCAGATACCCAATATCTTGTTTTCACCAAATTTTCAGATACTCAATATCTTGTTTTCCCCTATTTCCTGTATTTTCCATTACCTCTCAACTTTCTATACATCCAGTTGATTTCTGTTTGTCTAGACAGCAGGGATAATAACGGCTGCTGTGGTGTTGGTAATTCTTCTTACTTAAAATAAAAGAAAATAGAGAGCTTGTACTCGTAAGAAGCGACATTCAAGAGAAATGTAAAGAAACTTAAATGCAACTTTCTCCATTTTTATTTGAAAAGAATTTTTGAGTGGACAGTTGAAACATAGCATTGAGTAGAAGAGTGTCTCTGCTCTGGGCTTTCAAATGATTCAATTTTCAACTACGACAAACATGAAGGCTTTCTGATGATTGTGTTATACAGCCATACACCGTTGAAATGAAAAGTTATCTAAATCTAAGAATACCAATCGAAGTTCTTTCCAGATGACGAATTGCGATCCGAGTATCTCTCGTTCGCAGATAGCTCTTCTGTGAAAATTATAAATGATTATCTCTTTTAGTTTGCTCAGAAAAAAAATGCAAAAAGGCCCGCTAAATAGCGTCATTTTTTGGCGGTAACTTGTTCCCAATTGAACTTTAATTTTTTTCTTTCTTATTACGCACCTACATACTAAAAGGGACCTATGTGTCAAAATTCAAGTCTCTACGTTTATCCATCGTTGAGCTACGCTGATTC
>CM022877.1:237360-258036 GCA_012654025.1 Pachypsylla venusta
ATTATCAGTCAGTCAGTATACCAACTGGGCTTTGCGTTTTATATGTATAGATGACTGAAATTATATCGGTAGCGCGAGTTGATCTTCGCTTAAAAATAATCTTTTATATGGATAGAAATGTTTTCAATATTGAGATGGGATAATCTCAAAGGTTGAATTTATTATTTGAATAAAAAAAAAGTCGGGAGTCACTTGTGTCTCAGAATGGTTCCCAATCCGAATTTATTTCTTGTGTTCAAATAAATGCTTGACTTAATATTTCTGCATGATTTCAATTTATGTCTGCATTTGCTGTAACATTTTGTATTCGTTAGTTTCAAATTTAGCATTGTATTTCATTTTATTTTTAAATGAAAAATCGAAAAGAGTCGATTCTCCTTTTTTCTAATGCTTGAACGGGTGCTTTATTGCTTTTTCCTCCATAAAAAAATTGAAAGGAAGAGTAATATAAAAATGTATATCTGCTTACAAAGTTCCTCTATCGTCTATCCGTAGTTCATAAAATATGGAACAATAAATATTTTAATTTTGAAGCCAAAATGAAGAGTCGCTCATTGAAACTCATGAATAATTTTAATTTCGAGTATTTTTCGACGTCGTTCTCCATAGGCGAATTCTTCGTGTTTTGGCTTGGATGTTTTGACAGTGTATCGCCTTCTAGTTCTTGTCATATAATTTTCCTTCTGAGATGTTGCTATTTAATTGGTGTGGCTCCTAATAATCTTTCCAACTGATTTTATTATATCCGTAAATTATTTTGATTTATCAATTTTGTCTTTTGTTTACCAATTTCTTTCAATACTTACAATAAAAAAATATGGAACTGTCTTTGTGAAAAGAAATGACAATAAAAAAATAGGGAACTGTAGGAGAAAGAGTTTCAAAAATAGGGAACTGTCTTTGTGAAAAGAAATTGAGAAAGAGTTTTATCATAGATCTTTAAATCTCGGATATATCTTATTGGTGCCTGTACAAGATTTTCGCCCTCCCGATGTAATGGGATGACCTGAGGGTATAGGTTCACCATTATGTTTGTTGGGATCACAAGATGCTATTATGGTTGATAAATTTAGTTTTCAAAGGATAATGTGGAGGAAACAGGTACTTTATTCTCAGAGGCTCTCAAATATTCTGTTTCTACATTTAGACTGCAGGGAATAAGTAAAATAGAAGTAATTGCATACATTGATTGTTAATTTAACGAAATGGCCCGTGAGACACATCAATGTGTCCTCAAATGATGATTGGCTGTTTAAAATTACAAGTGTAGATTTACCTCAATAAGTACCATCATGCGTCTATGGCACGTTGAATACAACAGTTCCCTTTAGATCACTGAAGTTAAGCAACGTCCAGCGAGGTTGNATGATTTTGGTGATGATAAAAACTATGATGATTATGGTAATGATAATAGAAGATTTTCTGAGGACAACAGTCCTCCAGGAATTTGAATTCCATAAGCACACTAATATATGCAAAAGCATTATTTTGCACGTGTAAAATATTCATAGCAAGTGCGTCGTCATGTCAGTTGTGCTTCTGTTTTCACTCAATATTACATTAAAACATATCATCCCCCACTTAGCGTCGTCATGTCAGTTGTGCTTCTGTTTTTACTCAATATTACATTAAAACATATCATCCCCCACTTAAAATAATTACCACTGCCACAGTATATATCTCTACACATAACTCAGAACGAGTACAAAGACAAAAATTATAATTTCAGAGACATTGTGGTGTTAGGGGAGAGGAAAAACACATCTCAAAAAGTCTTTTAACCTGAAGTACTTGAAATTCTTGTGATCACTGACGCGGGGATCTCTGTCACATAAATGTGTGCACTTATTATGATGAAACAAGGATAGGTTATTTTAATAAGGGCTTTTAGCGACGGTGCGATGGTGGAAGTTTAAATGGGAATATTTGGAGGATTTTTCAAATGTTCAGACAAAGGCGCTGTGAATGACATCATTTAGAAGCACGTGCCGGGTTCGTAAGAACTTATTTAGATAATTAAAAATCGTAATAATATATCAAGCCTTTGATGCAGACATTTCACACCTAAAATGTTTTGTATTATTCTAAAACCTCCAAAAACGAAATACTTTCTTCGAAATAAATGGATACAGATATGAAACAGTAGGATACGGGCCGAACTTATAAATAAAGGGGTTACATGCCAAATTTGATCCAAATCGGTCAACGCTAAAATGTTTTTTATTATTCTAAAACTTCCACAAACGAAATAATTTCTTCGAAAAAAATGGATAGAGATATGAAACAGTAGGATACGGGCCGAACTTATAAATAAATGGATAGAGATATGAAACAGTAGTATACGAGCCAAACTTATAAATAAGTGGATAGAGATATGAAACAGTAGGATACGAGCCAAACTTATAAATACATGGATAGAGATATGAAACAGTAGGATACGAGCCAAACTTATAAATAAATGGATAGAGATATGAAACAGTAGGATACGAGCCAAACTTATAAATAAATGGATAGAGATATGAAACAGTAGTATACGAGCCAAACTTATAAATAAATGGATAGAGATATGAAACAGTAGGATACGAGCCAAACTTAGAAATAAATGGATAGAGATATGAAACAGTAGTATACGAGCCAAACTTAGAAATAAATGGATAGAGATATGAAACAGTAGTATACGAGCCAAACTTCTCTGTCACATAAATGTGTGCACTTAATATTATGAAACAAGGATAGGTATTTTAATAAGGGCTTTTAGCGATGGTGCGATGGTGGAAATTTAAATGGGAATATTTGGAGGATTTTTCAAATGTTTAGACAAAGGCGCTGTGAATGACATCATTTAGAAGCACGTGTCGGGTTCGTAAGAACTTATTTAGATAATTAAAAAATCGGAATACTTTTATCAAGCCTTTGCTGCAGACATTTCACACCTAAAATGGTTTTTATTATTCTAAAACCTCCAAAAACGAAATACTCTCTTAGAAATAAATGGATAGAGATATGAAACAGTAGGATACTAGCCAGCTAAAATGTTTTTTATTGTTCTAAAACCTCCAAAACCGAAATACTCTCTTAGAAATAAATGGATAGTGATATGAAACAGTAGGATACTAGCCACACTTATAAATAAAGGGGTTACATGCCAAATTTGATCGAAATCGGTCAACGCTAAAATGTTTTTTATTGTTCTAAAACCTCCAAAAACGAAATACTTTCTTATAAATAAATGGATAGAGATATGAAACAGTAGGATACTAGCCAAACTTATAAATAAAGGGGTTACATGCCAAATTTGATCGAAATCGGTCAACGCTAAGTGGTTAAATTGCAGTTCACGTGTACAATTTTTATGAGATGATTTCCATTTTTTTAGTATCTATTATTTCATCGATTAAAGCTGAAACCGGCTCTACTTCTCACTGTTCCTGAGACAAACGGTCAACCTAATCTTAGAAATGGGACTCCATAAGCACTCTTCAGAAAAAAAGGTTCCATCTGGACTCATCTACTAATTTCTCACTCATATTCAGTAGACACATAACTAGGGGGGACAATTGTATGTAACACACTCTTAGGCCGGCCATACACGTACCGATAAGTCTGTGCAGACTTATCTGTACAGACTTATCTGCGCAGACAAATCTGTCGTATATGACGGGATCAATAGATTTCGATTTCCGCACAGATCTGAAAATCGGAGACAAAATCTGTGCAGATCCTGCCATACACGACAGACTTGTCTGCGCAGATAAGTCTGCACAGACTTATCGGTGCGTGTATGGCCGGCCTTATTTACAATGATCCAAAATCTAAAGCTGGGTCCACACTTGTGTTGGAAATGTTGTACAACATTGCAACACAATTAGGGTCGTGTTGGGAAACTGTTGTCCGACAGTTGTCCAACAGTTGCATGTTTCCATAGAAGGTGGAACATTTCAAAATGTTTCCACAAACATTGACATTTTCGATATTATAGATGCAATATATTTTTTTATTTTTAATAATTCTTCAAAGTCGCAACTTGTCATTCGAAAAAAAAAAACTTGAATCCAGAACACCTGTATTCATCAACATCGCCCAAGATCAAATCATTCATAAAGATTTACCCCAAAAAGACGTCGGCTGCAGTTATTGGGCGGAGCGAAGCGTAGCCTTATACTCCCTACAAACTAGTACGGATAATATTTAGTTTAAATCAACTAAACAGCATTGAGAAGTGTTTGATGAACCTCGTACAGATAATATTTAGTTTAAATCAACTAAACAACATTGAGAAGTGTTTGATGAACCTAGTGAAACGGATGGCTCCGCCCGTTTTTGTCCACGGACACACCTAGTAAGAATGTCTTCCCCACTCATTTTTTTGATTATTTTTAAAATATTGTAAAAAAAATTACGAGATAAAAAGGCAAACAATCCACTCGTCACAAGGTCTGAATTGAAACTTTGTAAAAACAACCCAACCATTATAGGTAAAAACAACCCAATTATAGGTACACACTAAAATTAAATGTAGACACTGCATGTTGCCCACACCATTTCTTGTATAACATTGTTGTACAACATAAGTGTGGACCCTGCTTAAAACAATCAACCCAAACAGCATTGAGAAGTGTTTGATGAACCTCGTACAGATAATATTTACTTTAATTGAAAAAAATCCATATGGGTCTTATCTTAATTGCACTCGCAAGTGTTTGTGGAACCCTTTCAATTTAGTAGGCAATGATGAAAAGAACATTCGTTAATTATTAAGTTTCTCATTGAGCAGATTCAACGATTAAAAATTAAAGGAAGTTAATGATGAAAGCAATTCTAATGAACAATATGCTATCAGCACAATTAGTTTAACCCATTATTGTCAATCAAAATAAAGAACTTACTTCAAAAGACATTATATGCTGATCACTTGTGGACAGTGGCCCTGTACATAAAATAATTAAATGAAAAAGCATAATCATTGACGCACATTTGTGTCTGCGACCCAGCCTAAACTCAGCAGTAAACGCTTTTGTACACAAATTTATTTAAATCGGACAAAATAGGGCAAACATTTTAATTTCCATACAAAAATTTGAAAATTGGCCGTAAATTGAAAACGGTTGGAGAGTTTTGAACTCTGGGCTCCCAAACTTTGGTTTGTGGAAGGGGGTCTACATCTCTTAACGATTGTAACAATAAATATTTTATGATTTCTCATGAACAATCTGAAAATCGACCGTACCTTGGCCGGTTGTATCTGAATTCGGATAATTTTATTGGGGTCTATGTTTTTTTTTTTTGGAGAGGGGGGTCTATTCCCATCGTTTTTTCTATATCTCTTACCGTTTCTAATAAAATTCTATGATTTCCCATACAAAAATCGAAAAATTCGGCCATAATTCGAAAACGGTTGTAGATTTTTGAACTCTAATAAATATTTTTTCTGGGGTCTAAGTCTATGGTTTTGGGGGGTCCATTCCTGTCGATTTTTCTATATCTCTTGCTGTTTATTCCTACTGATTTTTCTATATCTCTTGGTATATATTTTTCTATATCTCTTGCTGTTTATTCCTACTGATTTTCTATATCTCTTGCTGTTTATTCCTACTGATGTTTCTATATCTCTTGTTGTTTATTCCTACTGATTTTTCTATATCACTTGCTGTTTATTCCTACTGATTTTTCTATATCTCTTGCTGTTTATTTCTACTGATTTTTCTATATCTCTTGCTGTTTATTCCTACTGATTTTTCTATATCTCTTACTGTTTATTCCTACTGATTTTTCTATATCTCTTGCTGTGTATTCCTACTGATTTTTCTATATCTCTTACGGGTTTTATTATTATAATACATAGATAATTTTCATCGACTATCAACAACCAAGACACGGTCTTGATGTATAAACATCATCCCATCCACCCTATCTTGTTTGCATTGCTCATAAATCTCAAGTGACTTACTGCAACGTGCTTGTGTTTCCCCAAGTCCTAAACTCCATAAGAACTCACAAATCATAGATTTCTACAAGTATATTGCACCAGAACTTGGTTTCCAAAGTTTGCCATTAAAATATAGGAAATGATTAAGTACCCTCATTGAAAAAAATATATTATACTACCTTAGTTGGTGTCGCAAGAGAAGGTAACACAACATTGAAAACCTGTGAATGTAAAGTACATATTACAGAACATCGTTTTTAATATGCATTTAGTGGATGCATTTGTGGTTTCTATATAAAGTTATGATAAATGTAATTTAAAAAAAGGGTTTGATTAATTCAGACGTGGTAACATGAATCATTCTGATATACAGTGGCGGCCCGTGAATATTTAGCCTGGGGGGGCTACATGCCCCCCAGGCATTGATAAAAATGCAATAGAAGTTGATTTTTTGGCTTACCTGACTAATATATCGAAATTTGAGTCATATTTAGATTTGGTTTCCATTTAATTCCTCTTCCAATGATAGGCTTTGGAATTTGCATGGTAAAAGGTTAGGTATTTATTGAGGCACAATCTAAATAATTACCTATATAATTTATTGTCNCACTTGGCGCTATTACCATAGCTACTCAATTGTCCTCAGGAGGCTGAGTTACCCCCAAACACAACCAGACCAAGTAGAAAATTCGAAAAAAACTTTTCTAAATTTTCGACCCGTCCGGGAATCGAACCCGGAATCTCCGTGGTGCAAGCCGAGTGTGATGCGCACTCTGCCATCACGGAACTGTTCATAAAAAAAGAGTGGGACGTATTATGATGACCTTGGCTGACTTGTCAAGGTTGTCCTTCAAGGTCAGATGGTCAACTTCATTTTCTTAAATGAGACGACCTGAATTTTATTACATTTTCGGATTCCTCATTTAAATCTACGTTCAATTGACTTCATGTTTTCGTTAAACTTTTTTTGGGCCAAATTTTGAGAAAGTTTTTTGGTCTGACATCATATACCCGTGTGGCATATTGAATGAAAACTCTCGCCATTTCCTATACGATGGTTTTTTCACTTGTTTGATAATAATTTTATAAAAAAAAAATCACTCTTGCAATGCATTTCAATATGCCACAACACGGTATGTCAGACCAAAAAACATTCCCAAAATTGGCGCAAAAAAATTTAACGGAAACATGAAGTGAATAATCAAATGAACGTAGAATTAAATGGGGAATCCGAAAATGTAATAAAATTCAGGTCGTCTTACTTAAGAAAATAAAGTTGACCTTCATCTGACCTTGAAGGACAACCTTCACAAGTCAGCCAAGGTCATCATAATACGTCCCCCTCTTTTTTTGAACATTCGGTCAGAATATTTTTTTTGTGACTCCAACAGTTTCGGAATAAATTGAGGTGGCCACTTAAAATGGGACACCTTGTACAGGGTGTAACAAAACAGTGCTATCCGGGAAGCCACATATTTTATGGCCGAATATATACACGTAGGTATATTCTATTTACGATATTTTAAGTTATTTTTTATGACGTCATGCACTTTTGGTGTACTATGTATATGTATTATGTAAATAAATAAAAATAAAATAATAGTATCCAGTATAGCTCTGTTTCCAAAAGTTGACACTGTCTCCGACGATATGCTTCCAGCCCTCCTCTGAATCGCCATGCTGAATATACAAGGTATCCCATTTTAAGTGGCCATCTCAATTTATTCCGATCAATATCTTATATCAATATCTTTTTTTTTTTTTTAATTTGGCTTAACGTCTCTTTAACATCTATTGGTCATTCAAGACGGGGATTTTACCCTCCATTCGCTGGAAACTTGCAAACCAGCTACCCACATTGACCTCACACAGCCTGGGTAGGGCCGGAAAAAGCCAACGATACGTGATGTTCCCAAGCGGTCACCCATCCAAGTACTGACCACGCCCAGACGTTGCTTAGCTTCAGTGATCTGACGGGAACTGGTGTATTCAACGTGGTATGATCGTTGGCATCAATATCTTATATTCCGATCAATATCTTATATCAATAAGATATTGCTCGGAATATCTTATATCTTATCAATATCTTTTTCATATTCGATATGATTAACACGATAAAATAAGGAATAGGAAAATGTGAATGTAGAACAAAAAAGATTTAGCAATTTAAAAAAAAAAGAAAAAAAACTAATTAAGAGCTTTCTGAAATCCAATTGAAACCCTCTCGAATGATAAATAACGGACATTATTCTGTACGGGCGAGGGATAGTAAAGTGCACATTTTGTAATTAACTTTAATCATGGGTTTCTGAGATAAACACAGAACACAACGGACGAACAAAAAGGTTTAGAGAAGTTTTTTTTTTTGAAAAAAAAAAAAAAAAATGCCATCGTTATTAAGTTAAATAATGGTGCGACCCTTTCTCACATTTTTTAAAAATAGAAATAGGACAGAAAACGAAATGGAAAAATAAATGAGCGAATTAATTGAAAAATGGGGTTGTTTCGAAAACAACAATACGCGTATTTTTTTTAGTAATAAAATGTATCTGAAATAATGTCCCTTAGTTTGAAAAATTACATTTTTCTCAAACTAATTAACCAAACATGAAACTTGTTATTGTTTGAAATTACATTTTTCTCAAACTAATTTTCCAAACATGAAACTTGTTATTGTTTCAAATTACATTTTTCTCAAACTAATTTACCAAACATGAAACTTGTTATTGTTTCAAATTACATTTTTCTCAAACTAATTTACCAAACATGAAACGTGTTATTGTTTGAAATTACATTTTTCTCAAACTAATTTAGCACACATGAAACGTGTTATTGTTTAAGTTGGCGAACTGTCGTTTCGATTTCGATCAAATTTATCAACATGAGTGAAAAGATTCATTTCCAAGGTCTTTTAGAAAAGTATCCGACTTTTAATCGGTAAAAAAAAATGTCAATCTGGAACGTCGGAAGCCAATAGTATCCGTGGGAATTCGAAACACTACGCCCAGAGGTTCCGTCATTGTTTGAAACATTTCAAAAATCGAGTTTAGATCGGCCGTCTTTGCGTCCATAATGTCCTCTCTTGCCTGAAATCACGTTCCTTTTAATGGCCTGTCGACTTTGGGGAACTGTCAGATGTCGCAGAGAGTAAGTTGAACCCGAAGAATCTTGTTTTTTGCAAAAAAAAAAAAAAAAAAAATGGGTGTGTGTACTTACAGGGTGTCTACCAAATCGTCAAAGTGAAATTCCCTGACTTTTCCAGGTTTTACAGTATACTTTTTCAAGATTTTGTCTCCCCCATCTGACTTCAAGAAACACAATATTGGGGCCCAGGGACCCCAAAAACTATACAGCAAATTTCCTTCATACCCTAAACATGTACACCAAATTTTTCAGGAAAAGCATGTTCACGCATAAAATTGGCCATTGAGATAAAGAAAACTCAATTTGAAAAATTCCCTGACTTTTGGCGTTTTTTCCTAAATTCTCTGACATTTCCAGTCTCCTAAAATTCCCTGACAATTCCAGGATTTCCAGTCTGGTAGACACCCTGACTTACGTACGCGCGTGAGAAGTTATATTTCTTTTTCAAAATAAATTTAATAATATTTCAAGAAAACATACTACCCCACCCGGGAGTGAACTATGTAACAGGGGCCTTGCCACTGAGCCACGATGTTCTATCGATATAGAATGAGAAAATACAATATTTAAATTTAACTCTCATCATTTTTTCATAACTAACTTCATCTTCATCATTTTTTCATAACTAACTTCATCTTCATCATTTTTTCATAACTAACTTTATCTGTGTTAATTTTGTGTTACACTGATGCGGTGATAATGTTTTGTTACAGGTGCGAGCGCATCTTAAAATTTCACTGTCATCATTTTTTCATAACGCGCCTAAAGAAGTATAACTTCAAAAATTTGAACCAAGTGCAAGACATGGTCATTTCGACATGTTAGCCGACCAGAGCGTAGCCTGCGTAGCTCGCTCTCTACCATACGATGTCTAAAATTGACCTATACGAGTATTTACACAATAACCTAATATCAAAACTTCATTTGAGTGCCCGTACGTAATCTTAATCCCCCCAAAAAATACCACTGCGTGCTATAAAAATTCCCCGCCAAGTCATCACCCCAAAAAAGACATGAAATCTATTTTGGGCCCCGCTATCCGCTCTTCCGTTCTTCGAAATACCTAATGACTTTAAATTCCGACCCCACCCAAAACGATTTCAAAATTTTAGTCTGATTTCCTCACTCTTTTCACCAACACGCAGTCTTGGTGGGGTACCTCGGTTCGTTTAACCTCTAGGAGATAGGGACCACTCTGCTCCTCTGTTCTACTTTAGCGGTTCATAAATTTGTTACGTTTAATAATAATCAGAGGTACCCCACCAAGACTGCGTGTTGGTGAAAAGAGTGAGGAAATCAGACTAAAATTTTGAAATCGTTTTGGGTGGGGTCGGAATTTAAAGTCATTAGGTATTTCGAAGAACGGAAGAGCGGATAGCGGGGCCCAAAATAGATTTCATGTCTTTTTTGGGGTGATGACTTGGCGGGGAATTTTTATAGCACGCAGTGGTATTTTTGGGGGGNGTGCATCTAAGGCGCCTGGTGAAACGTTTAAATCTTGATTTTTAAAGGTTGAGATATACAGGGTGGGCACAAACCAACCCCCCCCCCCAATTTTCATTGTCCTTGAAAAACAAAGATAGCAATATAAGAATCGTAGCGAAGCACGGGCAAAACAGCTAGTACGTGAATAAATTAAGGAAAATTTGAAAAAAAAAAAGGTTAATGTAAGAGTTCAAGTCTAATTGTATGATTAGACTTGAGCTCAATTAAAAGAGCACATTCAGAAGTAATAAATAAAATACTCGTTCAAATTTCAGAGAAACAAATTTTCATTGGAAATATTTTGTTTTGTTGAAGGCTTGATATAAACGCAAAGATAATAAATTCAAGTCATTAGTAAAACTGTTAACACGGACTTAATTTATTAGCATATTTAAAAGAAAACAAATTAAAACTCAAAGAGACGCAGTTTTATTATTTTCCAAATATAGACCTCGAAAATCTCTCCTCTAATCTTCTTTAGTCGAGGGGGAATTGAATTTGTAAGACAAGTCTTCATACGCGGTTGATGTCAACAACTCTGGTGAAGGAACAATTTCTCAGGGTTGATATACAAGAGGGAAGCAACTCAGAGAGATCTTATTTCCAGACACGGATACTTGAGATTAAACAGACGTAGCACATGCCTTCCACAAAAAAACAAAAACTGAGGGAATATTGTTTGCATGAAAAACGTTCGCGTGGTATATCACAATGCTCATCCGTAATATGAAAGATTAGAGTCACCCACCTACGAGTATACTAGCTCTGAATCTACGAAAATTTCGAGGGTTGAGTTAGGAGGGAGAAATATATTTTGTTGCTGAAACGTTTTGATAAAGCCCTTTTAATTTGATGAGGTTCCAATGACGATAACGGTGAGGGATGTCAAGAAATTAATAGAACCAGACAATGAACAACCTTCCAAAAAAAAGATGAGTTCCAGAGAAAATATAAAAGTTAAAATCGTCCTTAGATATTAAAATCAGAAAATTATTTTCAGACTTATGGCCAAAGTTACTGAAGAAAGAATAATCCAGTTGTTAAAGGCGAGCTTCCTTTTGCAACTTGTAAAAAAACGCAAAGCCCAGTTGGTATACTGACTGACTGATAACCAACGTAGCTCCACGATGGCTAAACGTAGAGACTTGAAACTTGGCACACAGATCCCTTTTAGTGCGTAATAAGAAAGGAAAAATATCGAAAGTTCAAGTGGGAGCAACTTACCGTCAAAAATGACGCTTATCAGCTGGTATTTTTGTATTTTTTTTTTCTGGGCAAACTAAAGGAGTTAACGAAAAGTGACCGAGAATAGATCCCCACAAAATAGTATATAACGACCCCATTAAAAATATTAAATTTGAAATTTTTCGGTTTCTACCCGAATTATGGACGGATTTCCCAACCAAAATATCGGAATTGAGAAGTACCACTTCGGGATGAGCGAGAAAGCTGAAATTTAATACGAATGTGCAAAAAACAATATCCTTGAGTAAAATATTGAATTTTCTAAATAAGAGCCGTGTTCACTCTGGGGATCGGTTCCACCAAATATGCTAATTTCGTAACCGTAGCGAAGCACGGGAAAACAGCTAGTATATTTTACAAAGGTCACCAACTTTTCTTGGGTGTTTCATAATAGCATGTATCGGGTTGGGATATTGTTGAGAGAGCAAGCTCTGGTCTTTACATTATTCTCTCAGGGCATGACAAAACTTTGCTCTTACAGAGTAAGTAAGAGATATTTTCTAGAAAAATTAACGCACCCAAATGAGGGGCGGGGTGGGTCTATGAATAATTAACAAGTATCTCTTGTATTTAATCCCTGCCATGGCGTAAGTATAAGGGGTAATGAATTAAACATTAGATCCCTTAGAATAAAGAGGTTTTATTTTTAGACGATAATTTGATTTTGATTAGGGGTGTTGCTCTCTATTTTGGGATTCAAACAAAAGGTTTTATTAACAGTTCCTTTTAGTATTTGTGTGTGTTCGCTTTAGTATAAGGGCCTAATTAAGATAATATTAAAAGGTACTTAAATTTGTAAGGCGGATATTTATCTAAAATCTGAACGGTCTATGAACAAATCAGTGTGTTGTATATTTTGGTACAAGTTTGAGCGGAGATTTATATCTCTATTGGAATCTAATTCTGAATAATGTTTGTAGGTTCAAGGGTTTCTCTGTCCTAGGGCAATACATATTGAGGTATAATGGTCTCTATGTATAGCTTTCCAATGACAAAAAATGTTGGAATCGATTAAAATTTTATAGAACTTGAAAAGAATCTGCGATGCTACCCTAAAAAAGAATATTCGAGGGCTGTTTTTTTTCAACCTCCGATTGGCTATAAATAAAAGACAAGTTAATCTAAAACAATAATTTTATTACCAAAAGATTAGTACACTTACGGTTAATTTTCGACATAATCACCGACCAGATTGAGGCATTTGTCATATCTGTGGACAAGCTTTGCAATACCTTCTTCAAAGAAAGTTGCCGCCAATGAATTCAAGTAGTCCTTGACGTTGGTTTGAAGGTCGTCATTGGTTTGGAAGCGCTTCCCACCAAGCCAAATCTTCAGTTCAGGAAAAAGAAGAAAGTCACTGGGTGCTAAGTCAGGACTGTATGGCGGATGATCGAAAATGTCCCATCCAAATTGTTCGCCGTTTAAAGTCCCACGGCAACATGTTTCTAGTCTTGTTAGAATTTCCTTCCTTGATTCTACTATTTCATAGCTCCGCGCCTCTTCTCTTTTCCATTTTTTCACTCTCAAGTCCTCCCCAGTTCCTATATCGACTTCAAGAGCAACTATTTCACGTGACTTGCTCTTCAAAGTCCCACGGCAAAGTGTTTCTAGTCTTGTTAGAATTTCCTTCCTTGACTATACCATTTCATAGCTCCGCGCCTCTTCTCTTTTCCATTTTTTCACTCTCAAGTCCTCCCCAGTTCCTATATCATCTTCAAGAGCACCTTCCTTGACTATACCATTTCATAGCTCCGCGCCTCTTCTCTTTTTCATCTTTTCACTCTCAAGTCCTCCCAAGTTCCTATATCGTCTTCAAGAGCAACTATTTCGCGCCTCTTCTCTCTTCCATCTTTTCACTCACAAGTCCTCCCCAGTTCCTATATCGTCTTCAAGAGCAACTATGTCACGTTACTTGCTCTTCAAAGTCCCACAGCAAAATGTTTCTAGTCTTGTTAGAATTTCCTTCCTTGATTCTACCATTTCATAGCTCCGCGCCTCTTCTCTTTTCCATCATTTCACTCTCAAGTCCTCCCCAGTTCCTATACCGTCTTCAAGAGCAACTATTTCGCGCCACTTCTCTCTTCCATCTTTTCAGTCACAAGTCCTCCCCAGTTCCTATATTATCTTCAAGAACAACTATGTCACGTGACTTGTTCTTCAAAGTCCCATGGCAACATGTTTCTAGTCTAGTTAGAATTTCCTTCCTTGATTCTACCATTTCATAGGTCCGCGCCTCTTCCCTTTTCACTCTCAAGTCCTCCCCAGTTCCTATATCGTCTTCAAGAGCAACTATTTCACGTGACGTGTTCTTCAAATTCCCATGGCAACATGTTTCTAGTCTAGTTAGAATTTCCTTCCTTGATTCTACCATTTCATAGATCCGCGCCTCTTCTCTTTTCCATCTTTTCACTCTCAAGTCCTCCCCAGTTCCTATATCATCTTCAAGAACAACTATGTCACGTGACTTGTTCTTCAAATTCCCATGGCAACATGTTTCTAGTCTTGTTAGAATTTTCTTCCTTGATTCTACCATTTCATAGCTCCGGGCCTCTTCCCTTTTCACTCTCAAGTCCTCCCCAGTTCCTATATCATCTTCAAGAGCAACTATGTCACGTGACTTGCTCTTCAAAGTCCCATGGCAACATGTTTCTAGTCTTGTTAGAATTTCCTTCCTTGATTCTACCATTTCATAGCTCCGCGCCTCTTTTCTTTTCCATCTTTTCACTCTCAAGTCCTCCCCAGTTCCTATATCGTCTTCAAGAGCCACTATTTCACGTGACTTGCTCTTTAAAGTCCCATGGCAACATGTTTCTAGTCTCGTTAGAATTTCCTTCCTTGACTCTACCATTTCATAGCTCCGCGCCTCTTCTCTCTTCCATCTTTTCACTCACAAGTCCTTCCCAGTTCCTATATCGTCTTCAAGAGCCACTATTTCACGTGACTTGCTCTTTAAATTCCCATGGCAACATGTTTCTAGTCTCGTTAGAATTTCCTTCCTTGACTCTACCATTTCATAGCTCCGCGCCTCTTCTCTTTTCCATCTTTTCACTCTCAAGTCCTCCCCAGTTCCTATATCATCTTCAAGAGCAACTATGTCACGTGACTTGTTCTTCAAAGTCCCATGGCAACATGTTTCTAGTCTTGTTAGAATTTCCTTCCTTGATTCTACCATTTCATAGCTCCGCGCCTCTTCTCTTTTCACTCTCAAGTCCTCCCCAGTTCCTATATCATCTTCAAGAGCAACTATGTCACGTGACTTGTTCTTCAAAGTCCCATGGCAACATGTTTCTAGTCTAGTTAGAATGCGACAGATGAATAAATATAAGATGACAACATGTCTAGCACAGCTCACAGGTGATGTCCAGGACCTGTCAACTGGACTTGTTATTTTGATGAATAGTACAATGACTTCTAACATGTTGTTAGTCCTGTGACCACCCGTGATGTTGTTCATCTCATTTCTGTTTTTGTGTCACTCATGTATCATATTATAAAATAAAACAAGTTCCGGTTTGAAAACTTTAAGCTTGTGGTTTTAATAAACCAAATCATATTAACTTCATCATCTGCGAAAATAATCATTGAAGTTTTCAAACATTGAAAAAAAACCGGGGAGGAGTATATGGTCGTCCGTTGATTTTTTAAAACCATAGGTCAGCTGTTAGTTCTGGAACCGGGGGTCGTCCATTATTTTTTTAAAACCATAGGTCAGTTGTTAGTTCTAGAACCGGGGAGGAGTATATGGTCGGCCGTTGATTTTTTTAAAACCATAGATCAGTTGTTAGTTCTAGAACCGGGGGAGGAGTATATGGTCGTCCGTTGATTTTTTAAAACCATAGGTCAGTTGTTAGTTCTAGAACCGGGGGAGGAGTATATGGTCGTCCGTTGATTTTTTAAAACCATAGATCAGTTGTTAGATCTAGAACCGGGGAGGATTATATGGTCGTCCGTAGATTTTTTTAAAACCATAGATCAGTTGTTAGTTCTAGAACCGGGGGAGGAGTATATGGTCGTCCGTTGATTTTTTAAAACCATAGGTCAGTTATGAAGGTTGAAAATTAATATATCTTCAATTTTTAGTCAAGTGAAGATATAGTAATTTTCAACCTTCATTATGGTTTTACTTGACATAGTATCCCAATTTAACCAACTCATAGATCGGTTGTTAGTTCTAGAACCGGGGGAGGAGTATATGGTTGTCCGTTGATTTTTTTTAAAACCATAGATCAGTTGTTAGATCTAGAACCGGGGGAGGAGTATATGGTCGCCCGTTGATTTTTTTAAAACCATAGGTCAGTTGTTAGTTCTAGAACCGGGGAGGAGTATATGGTCGCCCGTTGATTTTTTTAAAACCATAGGTAAGGAAATCAACCCCAAATAGAATTGGGAAAGGTTGAAGTTCAAGACAAACTAATGCTTGTGGCATGGTAGAGTTAAGGAAATCAACCCCAAATAGAATTGGGAAAGGTTGAAGTTCAAGACGAACTAATGCTTGTGGCATGGTAGAGTTAAGGAAATCAAACCCAAATAGAATTGGGAAAGGTTGAAGTTCAAGACGAACTAATGCTTGTGGCATGGTAGAGTTAAGGAAATCAACCCCAAATAGAATTGGGAAAGGTTGAAGTTCAAGACGAACTAGTGATTGTGGCATGGTAGAATTAAGGAAAGCTACCCCAAATAGAATTGGGAAAGGTTGAAGTTCAAGACGATCTAATGGTTGAGGCATGTTAGAATTAAGGAAAGCAACGCCAACCCCAAATAGAATTGGGAAAGGTTGAAGTTAAAGAAGATTGTGTATTATTTTCAATAGTGAACCTTGGGAATAGACCAGAGGAAAAATAGCTACCATTTGATACTTTATGTTTCCAAGGGATTTGGAGCTATATAATAATAACAGTCCCTCTTTTATACTGCCCGAATAGGACTGAAGAGTCTCTTTGCACCGGCAGTTTTTTTTGGGTGCAAATTATATGTGGTAAATATCTCAAATTCATGAGGATAAATTTTCAATAGTGAACCTTGGGAATAGACCAGAGGAAAAATAGCTACCATTTGATACTTTATGTTTCCAAGGGATTAGGAGCTATATTATAATAATAATAACAGTCCCTCATTTACACTGCCCGAATAGGACTGAAGAGTCTCTTTGCACCGGCAGTTTTTTTTGGGTGCTATTATTATGTGGTAAACTCAAATTCCATGAGTTGGTTGGGTTTGAACTCACGCCCTACTGTTTACCAGTCAGAACGTCTTACCACTACACCACCAACCCATATATACAGGGTGTTTCAAAAGGTTATATAAAAAAAAACACTTATAGTAGAGCTCAAATAAAGGCCACTTTGTTTAATAAAAAACCAATATACGGCAATGGACCCCAAGGTGGCTAGGGCCAGCCAAAGTTGGCACTTAAAAATCGAAAAATAATTATTAAAAATCGAATTATTTTGCGATTGAATTCATTTTTTGCATGACGTCATTATCATGCTTCTTTGGTGAGTATTTGGCACTTTTCCCCGATCAGGGAACGGAGTTATGGGGGGGGATCATGAAATGAAATGAAAAACTTTTTTATGCGTATTTTTTTTGTGTTTTTTTTTGTGTTTTAAGGTATGACATGTCTTCTAAAACTTGTTTTGCTACAAAAAAGACCGGAATAGCTCTTGTCTAAAACCAACCTTTGATCTTTTAAAATCACAAAAATTGAGCGTGGGTTGAACAAACGAAGCGAACTTTACTTTAATACGACACTAAAAGTAACCAAATTTCAAGTCTCCTGCACACAAAAAAGGTAGTAATTGTAAAAACCCACAAATAATTCGAATTTGGTTACTTTTTGTGTTTTTTTTTTGGGGGGGGGGGTTAATAATTATTTTTAGAAATGCCAACTTTGGGTGGCCCTAGCTACCTTGCTGGGGTCCATTATCGTATAGGGGTTTATTAAGCAAAATGGCCTTTATTTGAGCTCTACTATGCGCGGTTTCTTTTTTTGCATAACCTATTGAAACACCCTGTAGAATGCAATGAAACGGATGTCCCTACATCGTGAGTGGTACTTTGTTCTACTGGAACTATTTTTATTTCACTGTTAGAATATGTTTTCAACATGGTATGAGTCTATTTATCCAATGAAAATAATTTTGAAAACTGCAAACTGTCTGCTAAGCTCTTTTATTTTAATCAACATCGCCATTGCAAAACAAAAACAATAGAAGGAAAACTTTGTTCTAATCACAAGATTTTAAAGTTCTTTTTTTTTTCTGTTTTCTTTAAGCCTTCTAGCTCAAACTTTCTCAGAAATGAACGGAGAACCGAAGTTGAAGTTTTGCAAATAATTTTCTTCAACTGCACAAACTTTCTTTTATTTTATTTTTTTTTGTTTTGATTATTGAAATGCATTCAGAGGTAAAATTGAGTCGCAGTTTGCACAAAGTTCGCACGATGTTTTTTGACAAATTCTATAACACAAATTGGGAAATATTGTAATTGGATAAAGACGACAAATTGGGAAATATTTTAATTGGATAAAGACGACAAATTGGGAAATATTGTAATTGGATAAAGACGACAAATTGGGAAATATTGTAATTGGATAAAGACGACAAATTGGGAAATATTGTAATTGCTGGATAAAGACGCCAAATTGGAAAATATTGTGATTGGATAAAGACGACAAATTGGGAAATATTGTAATTGCTGGATAAAGACGAAAAATTGGGAATGATTGGATAAAGACGACAAATTGGGAAATATTGTAATTGCTGGATAAAGACGCCAAATTAGGAAATATTGTGATTGGATAAAGACGACAAATTGGGAAATATTGTAATTGCTGGATAAAGACGCCAAATTGGGAAATATTGTGATTGGATAAAGACGCCAAATTGGGAAATATTGTGATTGGATAAAGACGACAAATTGGGAAATATTGTAAATGGATAAAGACGACAAATTGGGAAATATTGTAATTCGATGAATACGAAAAATTGGGAAATATTGTAATTGGATAAAGACGCCAAATTGGGAAATATTGTAATTGGATGAAGACGACAAATTGGAAAATATTGTAATTGGATGAAGACGACAAATTGGGAAATATTGTAATTGGATAAAGACGACAAATTGGGAAATATTGTAATTGAATGAAGACGAAAAATTAAGAAATATTGCAATTGGATAAAGACGACAAATTGGGAAATATTGAAATTGGATAAAGACGACAAATTGGGAAATATTGTAATTGGATGAAGACGACAAATTAAGAAATATTGCAATTGGATAAAGACGACAAATTGGGAAATATTGTATTTGGATAAAGACGACAAATTGGGAAATATTGTAATTGGATGAAGACGAAAAATTGGGAAATATTGTAATTGGATAAAGACTACAAAATCTTGTTTGAATAAATTCTGGAAATAGTTATTTGAGCTCCTGCAACCAGTTTTCCTTTTAGAAAAAAATCGGGCAAGTTTTGCCACATTCCTTTTTATGAAATTCAACGGATTCTATTCATCTTACCCTGAGCTTATTTCTTACAGGCTGCCCATCGACCACCTGGATTTGGAGACTTTAGATTGCAGACGTAAATATAGTTCACTGATTTTGCTATACAAGATACTAAACTAGTGGATCAGTGATGTTCGGAATTCAAGTGAGCAATTCCGTACCCAATATTAAAAATTTCCGTATTTTTGATGACATTTCCGTACATGCTTTAAAACACTGCAAATTGTATAACCCAGCTATTCATGAAGATGTTATAAATGTTATTAGACAGGTTTTGTACAACTTGTAAGTTTCCACAAAATATTAGTGAGTATTACTACGAACAAAAAAAAATCGTTAACGAAAAAGACAATTCTACGTTTCTAGTAGTGTCTTTCGTTAAGAATTTTTTTTTCGTGGTTTCGTGTAACTCACTGTTTTGGTAAATGTAAGTCGGACGAAAATCCGTTTCTGTACATGCGCGCACATGAGTAGAACGCATTTTGGTCAACCATTATAGGGTGGTCAACCTCAGTGGCCAAGTGGTTAAGACAGTAGACTTGTAATTAGGTGGTTTGGGTTCAAGTCCCAGATGTCCCAGTCTCTAGGCACCAGATTCTTTAGTTTTCCGTACATTTCTTTCCGTATGCCGTAACCAGGTCAGAATTTCCGTACACATACGGATGAATCCGTACGCCGAACATCACTGTAATGGATCAAGTTGATCAGCTGTTAACGTTCCATTCTAGCAAGAAATATCTCCCCCACAGCTTACTCTTGTGAGTGTGAATTGAGTGAGCCCCATCATTTTCAATTCAATTACATCGCAATATATGTTCTGATTCAACAACTTTCATTTTTTTATATATATACAGCATGAAGGGATATTTTACAAAAAGTTTTCTAAAAGTTTGAATTTTATTTTTCTTCATAAATAAATTTATAATGATTTTGGCCTCAACATGATTTGAAGAGCAAATTGTGGATGAATAAATAAAATTGAAACTCGAAAAAAAAAGTTGTATTTTTTCATTAAAAAAAGGCTTTCAGCAATTCGTTTCGTTGTTTGTCAACTTCTTCGCGAATAATTAAAATATTGATTCCTATGGATGGGACTATTCGTGGGAGTCGATTTGTTTTCACATCTAACGTTGCAACATTAGGCAATATTAAAGTGTTAAATTCCTCGCCCTTTTGGATGTGAATTATAAAAATCCTATTTTTTCGATCCTCTCTATCTGGGGAGCGTCGGGTGACCCCCCAAAGGAGGGGTTTTCATTAAACAATAAACAAGGGAATGGCTGTGGTATGAAAGTAGAGTAAATGAAAAAGTATGAGAGTTGTGGTTAGAGAAGGAATGTTTGGACTGAATGGATATGAGTAAATGA
>CM022877.1:357609-369925 GCA_012654025.1 Pachypsylla venusta
GGACGTTGGTTAACTTCAGTGATCGAACGGGAACTGGTGTATTGAAAGTGCCATAGACTCTGGCTTGAAAATAATTGAATTTATGTTCTATAAAATTTTCGAACATAAAGTCAAGTGTTTTTCATCATTTATATTTCTTGTGTTACCCTCAAATTCCTGAACCACAACGTAAAGCACTCTCCTATTGAAAAATTTTGTTTCCGTGCTGTTGTTAGACTGTTAAATCTAATAGTCTAATCTAATATATTACATACTCCTCCAAAACGGCTTAACCGATTTTAATGAAATTTTGTATGTACATTCGGTATGTCTGCGAATAGGTTTTTATCTATAATTTTTAATAGAATTGAACACCAAGTTTGTTGGGTGGAACGTGTTGGGATTAGTGTTTATTTACCTTTTCATTATTACCACCATTTTCATTCTTTACTATCATTTTCATTCCTTCATATAATTTCCATTATTTAACATCATTTTCATTCTTTAATATAATTATCATTGTTTAACATCATTTTTATTCCTTAATATAAATTTCAGTTTTTACTATCAATTTCATTATTTACCATCATTTAACATCATCATCCATTACTCTCATCTTCCACTGACTGAATTACATTTAATTCAGTCTTTAGATGAGAGTCTATGCATTTAATCTTTTTTTCACCTCCTTCTCTCAATTTTTTTTAAAAAAAAAAAAAAAAATTGCGCAAAGTTGACCCAGCCTAAACTCAGCAGACTTCAAAACGCAATTTAATTTTTTTGGAACCTAACCCAACACTACTCCCAACACGTTCTACACAGGTTAACAACCTGCTACTACTCCATGAGGAGTACATGGGTTCTGTCATCTTCTCGAAACGAATTTCCAGTACTCAGCTAGTTTTCATATAAATTTCTGATGACACCTTGTAGACACATTATTATATTGGTACTTTCAAATTCAAGTAAGTGATATTAAAATTCGATTTGAGTCGAAATAAATTTCTGAATAGTTAAACTGGAAGGGTTTCCTTTTCGTCAACCTTTTCCCTCAACACGAGGAAGAGAGAGTTATTCAGTTTGCATATCAATATTTGTGTATCCCAAACAAGATATTCAAATGTGTAGAGGAAGATATCTTTTTGAAAACTCAAGAGCTTTTCCATTTTCTATTATGGAAAGCTATTCATTGACAATACACTTAATATTTTCGGATGCTTCATCTGTGTCTCATAGGTTTTTCTATGCATTTACACCTTTGTGTACGGGGTGAGTACATTTTTTATGAGCATTTCATTCCTGGGCAGGTGTATTACAAACTTTCAAAAGACAGATATCCAAGTAAGGGGAAAGATTTATTAAAATGGCTATTCTTAAATAAACATCATCTTGAAAATGACGTATCTCCTATGTGACTATAACTATTACTCGTAATACTTTGAATATTTAGACTTAATCTTAGCCAACGATCACACCACGTTGAATACACCAGTTCCCGTCAGATCACTGAAGTTAAGGAAGGTCCGGGCGTGGTCAGTACTTGGATGGGTGACCGCTTGGGAACACCACGTATCGTTGGCTTTTTCCGGTCCAACCCAGGCTGGGTGAGGTGAATGTGGGTAGCTGGTTTGCAAGTTTCCAGCGAATCCAGCGAATGGAGGGTAAAACCCCCGTCTTGAATGACCAATAGATGTTAAAGAGACGTTAAGCCAAATTAAAAAAAAAAAAAAAAAAAAAAAAAAAAAAAAAAGACTTAATCATTTAGAATATGGTTTAGCCAGCGTCTATGGCACGTTGAATATATTACCAGTTCCAATTTGATCACTGACGTTAAGCAACGTCCAGCGAGGTTGTACTATGTGGGTGTTCACGTGGGCTTCTTAAATCGTGATGCTGGCTATTTTTCCGGCCTAACATAGGCTGGGTGAGGTCAATGTGGGTAGCTGATTTGCAAGTTTACAGAGCTTGGAGGGTAAAACCCTCGTCTCGAATGACCAATAGATGTTAAAGAGACGTAAAACAAAATTTTTTTTTTTTAAAAAAAATCATTGAGAATATAGTTTAGCCAGCATCCATGGCTCATTTAATACATCAGTTCCCTGAAGTTAAGCAATTTTCAGCGAGGTTTTACTAAATGGGTGACCACGTAGGCCGCGCCCCCATGATGCTGTTTTTTTCAACCAATGTGGGTAGATTGCAAGTGTCCAGCGAATGGAGGGTAGAACCCCCGTCTCGAATGACCAATAGATGTTAAAGAGACGTTAAGCAAAAAAAATTGCAGATTGGGGACTTTCCCCCTCACAAGAAAACTATGAGTCAGCTGTATTAGGACATAAACTTGTATTCTTGTACAAATCTCCACAGATTTTCAATAAATGGATATTGAAAATCCGGATCATAGCAAGTAGTTCTCACAGCAGACTTATTAACTTGAAAAATAGAATCTGCCTTTATCATAAACTCTCGCCCAATGAATGCTGTAAAATATGAAGTTTTCCCCTAACCACAGATACTCGCAGACATTGAAAATATTTACAATAAACAGAAGTATACGTATCTACAGGGACTTGGCATTTTTTATGTAGTGATTTTTTTTTACATGGCTTATGTATGAGTATATTAGTGGGTATGTGTGTGTAAGGTGAATTGCAATGGACTGATTTCTGTTTTTATATTTGGAATTTATATCATCTCTCCGTTCAGATAAAAAACAAATGGCTCATAATATTATACTGGGTGTTTGGTGTATATTAGTGGGTATGTGTGTGCAGTGGATTACAATGGACTGATTTGTGTTTTTATATTGTTGTAGACTTAGGGTTCGAGGATTAAGTTGTCGTGAATTTAAAACGCGCAACTAACTTTAAAAATAAATAAAATAAAACTTAAAATAATTTATTAGAAAGAAAGAAAGAAGAAATAAGTAGAAATTGCAATAAAAAAAAGAACGTAACACAAAATTCGATTACTGTTCGCAAACACCGTATTTAAAACGCTCGAAAATACCCACAAATTAATCACTCACTTATCTCTTAGAAAATTTAACGATATCGCTTCCAAAATTATACTCGCTCCGTTTATCACTCAAATAATACTCACTGACTCCTTCTCGCGACCCCTGTATTTATACATCTCTGTCGTTTATGTGGAAGCTTCGCGAACGATCCAGAGCGCGACCCTTCTAGAAGTAAACAAACATTACGTTCTATAATAATAGATTTTTCTAGTACGCAAATGGGAAAGTAATAATACGTCATTCAAACTAATTCATATTTATAATGAATGAACCCCCCTTCTCCTACGAAACTCTAAGAATAACTTCTTCTCGAATTCCAAGAAAGAAGGAGAAATTAAAAAAAAATAGAAACGAGAAACATACAGGACGTCTACATAATATTCCATATACAGGTTGATCACTTCAATATTTTGAATTTACATCATCTCCGTTTAGATAAAAAAACAAATGGCTCATAATATTATACTGGGTGTTTGGTGTATATTAGTGGGTATGTGTGTGTACAGTGGATTACAATGGACTGATTTCTGTTTTTATATTTTGAATTTACATCATCTCTCCGTTCAGATAAAAAACAAATGGCTCATAATATTATACTGGGTNGGGTATGTGTGTGCAGTGGATTGCAATGGACTGATTTCTGTTTTTATATTTGGAATTTACATCATCTCTCCGTTCAGATAAAAAACAAATGGCTCATAATATTATACTGGGTGTTTGGTGTATATTAGTGGGTATGTGTGTGTAAGGTGGATTACAATGGACTGATTTCTGTTTTTATATTTTAATTTACATCAACTCCGTTTAGATAAAAAACAAATGGCTTATTATACTGGGTGTTTGGTGTATATTAGTGGGTATCTGTGTGCAGTGGATTACAATGGACTGATTTCTGTTTTTATATTGTTGTAGACTTAGTGTTCGAGGATTAAGTTGTCGTGAATTTAAAACGCGTAACTAACTTTAAAAATAAATAAAATAAAACTTAAAATAATTTATTAGAAAGAAAGAAAAAAAAATAGAAATTGCAATGAAAAAAAGAACGTAACACAAAATTCGATTACTGTTCGCAAACACCGTATTTAAAATGCTCGAAAATACCCACGAATTAATCACTCACTTATCTCTTAGAAAATTTAACGATATCGCTTCCAAAATTATACTCGCTCCGTTTATCACTCAAATAATACTGACTCCTTCTCACGACCCTTGTATTTATACATCTCTGTCGTTTATGTGGAAGCTTCGCGAACGATCCAGAGCGCGACTCTTCTAGAAGTAAACAAACATTGCGTTCTATAATAATAGATTTTTCTAGTACGCAAATGGGAAAGTAATAATACGTCATTCAAACTAATTCATATTTATAATGAACGAACCCCCCTTCTCCTACGAGACTCTAAAAATAACTTCTTCTCGAATTCCAAGAAAGAAGGAGAAATAAAAAATAGAAAGGAGAAGCGTCGCAATCTTTATACAGGATGTTTACATAATATTCCATATACAGGTTGATCACTTCAATATTTTGAATTTACATCATCTCCGTTTAGATAAAAAACAAATGGCTCATAATATTATACTGGGTCTTTGGTGTATATTAGTGGGTATGTGTGTGTACAGTGGATTACAATGAACTGAATAGCCGTTTTCTAAAAGACGTCATTTTAACCTCTGGTAGAAATACGAGATTTGGTTTTCCCTAACTACGGCACTGATGAAACTTTAAAGTTGGTTATGTGAATGAAAACCCTTTTTTGAGCCTCTCTTAATGAATTTAAATAAAATTCGATTTTCGTTATACAGGGCGTAACAAGTTTTGTATTTTAACCCCTCTGGCTTCGCCCCTGATTATTTTTTTGAAAAAATAAAAATGTGAATATTCCTTATTTTATTGGGACTTTTATTCTTCAAAAAAATATTTGTACCATTCCATTTAAATTTCCCGAGATATCGACAATTTGTGTCAAAAAAGCAACTTCTGGGATTCGAACCTGAATACTGATATTACCATTCGAATGGACATAGGCTCTTTTCTATCCCTAGAAATAAACAGAATTCAAAAATTCCGAGCGGTTCTCGAGTTTTTAGGGGTGGAACGTTTTTTTAAAAAACACCCTGTATAATGTGATAAGGTGATAGTACTCCTTATTTTTTTATTTAAAAAAAAAAATACTCCTTAATAATATCAGTGGCAGCCACATGACTCTGAATTACGAGATTTGGTCTCAAAATTCCAACATTGGGTTCAAAATTATGTGTCATAAAAATGTCCTCATTAACGATCAATTTTCGGTCATTTTCTCGCAAGGCAAAAAGTGACATAAAAAATATGAGAAAACTTTTTATGAATACGAGTGTAGCTCAGTCGAAAATTATTTCTTTACAAAGTGAAAATACAGCTTCATTAACACAGGAGTGTACTTGAGAATGTCGTAGCAGACGAAAGCGCTCGTGACTCGCCTTATTTTTATTATTTTTTTTTAAATTTTGCTTAACGTTTCTTTAACATCTATTGGTCATTCAAGACGGTGGTTTTACCCTCCATTCGCTGGAAACTTGTAAAACGAGCTACCCACATTGACCTCACCCAGCCTGGGTTGGGCCGGAAATATAGCCAGCATCACGAAGGCTCGAATCCACACATGGTCACCCACATGGAACATCCTCGCTGGACGTTGCTTAACTTCAGTGATCTAACAAGAACTGGTATATTCAACGTGCCATAGACGCTGGCTGACTCGCCTTATTATTTTTGTATTTGGCAACACAAATTTTCATTGAAATTTCATTAACACAGTTAATGAATTGACATCTGATGTCAACGATCATACCACGTTGAATACACCAGTTCCCGTCAGATCACTGAAGTTAAGCAACGTAGGGCGTGGTCAGTACTTGGATGGGTGACCGCTCGGGAACACAGGTGAGGTCAATGTGGGTAGCTGGTTTGCAAGTTTCCAGCGAATGGAGGGTAAAACCCCCGTCTTGAATGACCAATAGATGTTAAAGATACGTTAAGCCAAATTAAAAAAAAAAAAAATTGACATCGAATGGATAATTAATATGGGGAAGTACAAACATTAGCTCAACACAATGGAATTCATTTTTTCTATACAAAATCAATTTTTTTTTTTGTAAGCGGAAGTTTCAATTTTGGTTTCATCATTTTATTTAGTAGATCAAAAACATAAAACAAAAACAACTGTAAAAGCCCAGCTATCATTTATCATTTTTTTGTTTTTTCTAAAAAAAAAATTAAAATATTTTTTTACAGATGTGTCAAAACTCATCCATCACAAAATATCATCGAAAATGCTGCCTTTATATATAAAAGGTGTCCTAAAAGTCCGGGACCACCTGAATATCTTTTGAACAGCTTTATGTGTAGTTTTGAAATTTTCCATTGTATTATACCCCAAATCAAACCCCCTGATGGTGTGACCAATTTTTCAGGGGCGGGTCCCATGTGCCCCCCAGGGAGTCCAACTTTTGTTTTTTTTTAATTACGAACCCCCATCTTGTGATACATTTTCAGAAAGGCAATAGAATTAGAAGTACTTTGCAAAAAAATTTACACGTCCAGCGTGTTTGGTTTCAAAATGGCAGCCATTTCAATTTTCCAAGATATTGTCTAAAACTTCCAATAATGTCTAAAACTAGACTTCCAATAATGTCTAAAACTAGGCGAATTATTTGCAATGGGATATTGAATGATTACATAGGACACCAATGTTGAGAAACCTGCTTTTTAAACATAATTCGCCTAGTTTTAGATACTTCGCCTACTTTTAGAAATAATTCGCCTAGTTTTAGACACTCTTGGAAGTCATATCTTGGAAAATTCAAATGGCCGCCATTTTGAAACCAAACACGCCAGACGTGTAAATTTTTTTGCAAAGTACTTCTAATTTTATTGCCTTTCTGAAAATGTATCTCAAGATGGGGGTTCGTATTTAAAAAACAAAAATTGGCCCCCCTGGGGGCCACATGGGACCCATCCCTGAAAAATTAGTCACACCATTAGGTGGTTTAATTTTGGGATATAATACCATGCAAAATTTCAAACTCCACTTAAAGCTGTTCAAAAGATATTCAGGCGGTCTTGGACTTTTGGGACACTCTATATTTATAATGTTTGGAAAATATTTAGGTTTTCTCGATACAATAAACAGAAATATGAACGAACGCCATACGGGGCTTTTTAGTTGAAATGACAAATCATTTTGCAATAGGAATTCTTTTCTCAGCACTGAAAAGAGCAACAGACCCCCCCTTGTGTTAGTGCCACTTAAATTTTTCGTGTTCTTTGTACGACTCTCGATTTATTATTATATAATGATCATGGGTAATGGTTCATACGTGCGCTCTTGTTTTATTGTAGTCAAATCTAATTTATAGCTTTTTATGAAGGAAATTATTTGCAACGTTTTATTTAACCATCTAGGTAATCTATTTATAGAAAAGTGAACATTTTGGATTTGTTTTTACCAAAATGCACAGCTCAAACCAATGGGATGCCCGTCTTTCAAAAGTACGTATCCAAGTTGTGAACGTTAGTGAACTCCACTTTTGACCCCGGTATATATCCCGAAATGCACTTGTATATGTGTATGTATGTATATTATTGTGAACGTTAGTGAACTCCACTTTTAACCCCGGTATACATCCCGAAATGCACTTGTATATGTATGTATATTATTGTGAACGTTAGTAATCTCAACTTTACTAATACATCTTAATACATATTGTGATTCGAAATGTTTTTCAAATTCCAATTTTCTCATGATGAACATATCTTATTGTGATTCGAAATGTTTTTCAAATTCCAATTTTCTCATGATGAACATAACTTATTGTGATTCGAAATGTTTTTCAAATTCCAATTTTCTCATGATGAACATAACTTACTGTGATTCGAAATGTTTTTCAAATTCCAATTTTCTCATGATGAACATAACTTATTGTGATTCGAAATGTTTTTCAAATTCCAATTTTCTCATGATGAGCATAACTTATTGTGATTCGAAATGTTTTTCAAATTCCAATTTTCTCAGGATGAACATAACTTATTGTGATTCGAAATGTTTTTCAAATTCCAATTTTCTCATGATGAACATAACTTATTGTGATTCGAAATGTTTTTCAAATTCCAATTTTCTCATGATGAACATAACTTATTGTGATTGGAAATGTTTTTCAAATTCCAATTGTCTCATGATGAATATAACTTATTGTGATTCGAAATGTTTTTCAAATTCCAATTTTCTCATGATGAACATAACTTATTGTGATTCGAAATGTTTTTCAAATTCCAGTTTTCTCATCATGAACATAACTTATTGTGATTCGAAATGTTTTTCAAATTCCAATTTTCTCATGATGAACATAACTTATTGTGATTCGAAATATTTTTCAAATTTCAATTTTCTCATGATGAACATAACTTATTGTGATTCGAAATGTTTTTCAAATTCCAATTTTCTCATGATAAACATAACTTATTGTGATTCGAAATGTTTTTCAAATTCCAGTTTTCTCATGATGAACATAACTTATTGTGATTCGAAATGTTTTTCAAATTCCAATTTTCTCATGATAACATAACTTACACCATGACATAATGAAGACATTTTTTTTTTAGTTTAGAATGACGCGATGCGAGGATTTAAAAAAAGAAGAAAGAATATTAAAAAACCGCAGATTGTAGAATACGTTCTTTGGTATATTCTCTCAAGATATTTAATTGTGGTTTTGGTTAGGTGAC
Source organism: Pachypsylla venusta (assembly GCA_012654025.1). NCBI lineage: Eukaryota > Metazoa > Arthropoda > Insecta > Hemiptera > Aphalaridae > Pachypsylla > Pachypsylla venusta. The sequence goes on from CM022877.1 coordinate 366,369, forward strand.
AATGGAAGGTGTGCGCTTAGATTTGAGCATTGTTCAAACCAGGTCAGACCTCAAAAACGACCTCTCCGAAATATACAGTGTAGACTGAACAATGGAACGTGTGCGCTTAGATGTGAGCATTGTTCAAACCAGGTCAGACCTCAATAATGACCTGACCTTGGTTTAATTTCGGATATAATACCATGCAAAATTTCAAAACTCCACATCAAGACGTTCAAAAAATATTCAGGTGTCTCCCTATGATTTTGGGCATTAACTCCTTCATTAAAGTATAAGGAATATAAGGGTGCCTCATCTGAAAACACTACAAAATCCAGAAAGTCAGGTTGCCGATCAATTTTAAGCCGTATTTTCTTTTCAATTCTTGTACACTATGACTTTTGTGAGGGTGATAGTTATTTTTTTTCAAACTGGAAGAGACTGATAAAAAATATCGATCCTAATTGTGTGGGATAAGTTGATGGAAAATAAAGATAGTTATTTTCCTTCACGATTCGACCGATTGACCCACAGCTCACATCGGTAGCTGGCGCTACTCTACGGGTTGAACGGGTTGAAGATTCACAATTTTCTATAAACGATAGGAGCAGTTCCTCGCATTTCTCAGGAGACCCACTAGATAATGGTCTTCCCAACTGTCTTTAACAGAGCCAGTCTCTTCAAATCTGCGTATTGTTTTAGAATTTCTGGACATTGAAATAGGATTGCGGTGGTTGCAGGTTCCATTGAAAAGATTATGAACTTCCCCATAAGAACTCACTTTGCCCCCAAATCCACGCATATTCAGAACAGTGATTCTCTCTATTTCTCTTAACATAACTAATCAGCAAAACTTGAAAATAACCCAACAGATATAGTCAAGAAACAACCAAAGACTGACTCAAAATGAATTGTTTCATGAAGAGCACACCCAAACACCCCTAAAAGTGAATTAAACAAAATTGGCCGCCATTCTCTAACGCCTAACAAGAGAAAATTTACTTTTCCAAACGAAAGAAAAGAATACTGGCCATTATTTTTAAGTAGTTCAGACCCTTTGTGAAGTTTTACAATACATATAACTCAAAGAATTGAAAATTTAGGCAATGCTTTGTACAAAATTGGCCGCCATTCTCTAACGGCAAATTATAGAAAGCTGAAATTTGTACGAAAGTACTTGTAAGTAAAAGACCTGTTCAAAAATGTATCGCAAGAGGGGGGGTTCGTATTTGAAAAAAATAACTTGGCCCCCCTGGTCCTGACATTGGGGTCCGGCCCTGAAAATTGGCCCCACTCTAAAAGAAGGTTTTGTAACCTTAGATTACCATGCAAAATTTCAAATTCACACATAAAGCCCTTACAAAGATATTCAGGGGTTTCCAGACTTTTGCCTAAAAAAATTCATTTTAGACAAAATGAATTTTTCCGCCTGAATATAATATTTAATTTGTTCGTTAATTAATATAAATAGTAAAAGTACTCCTATTCATATTTTTAATGATAATACTGAAAATCCCTCCTAGTAGTGAAATTCATGATTTTTGCACAAATTTCAATCAAAATCTGGCCATGAATTTTCCTCCGGTTAATATTGAACAATTCAGAGTCATATATATTTACAACACAAATAATGGACACTAAACCTTTTTGTTAAATCCACACAATTTTAATTAGAATTTTTCAAGTGTATATGTGTGGGTTGTAGCAACGACAGATTTAGCCGGAGTGTCATACCCCTGGTTTTACTATTGGTTTTTATGATTGATAATTCTTGTTATGAATTATCAATCATATACACAAAAATGCACGTCTATATATGTATACATTTTTTTTTTTTTCATATCTCGCTGAAAATAAAATTTTGATTTTGCCGCCCTACGCGGTTGCCTAGTTCGCCTATATGGCCCTGGCCCCACCCTGTATATGTCTCATAGTGTTCATATGCTGGTTTTCATTGTTGTAAAGCGTAAAGATTAATAAGTGGTGCATTTTTCTCTTCAATTGAAACATCTTGTTCTCATGTCTTTTATTATAATTATATCTTTTCTTATTATTAGTCAAATAGATTTTTTTTTTGCTGAATTCAAAATAAAGTAAGGGCCCATGTTAATATCATTATATCCAGTGGACGATGTTCAAACACTTTTCAACTTGGTTTGATGTTCAAACACTTTTCAACTTGGTGTGATGTTCAAAGACTTTTCAACTTTGTTTGCTGTTCAAACACTTTTCAACTTGGTTTGATGTTCAAACACTTTTCAACTTGGTTTGATGTTCAAAAACTTTTCAACTTGGTTTGATGTTCAAACACTTTTCAACTTGGTTTGTTGTTCAAAAACTTTTCAACTTGGTTCGATGTTCAAACACTTTTCAACTTGGTTTGATGTTCAAACACTTTTCAACTTGGTTTGATGTTCAAAAACTGTTCAACTTGGTTTGATGTTCAAACACTTTTCAACTTGGTTTGTTGTTCAAAAACTTTTCAACTTGGTTTGATGTTCAAACACTTTTCAATTTGGTTTTTTGTTCAAAAACTTTTCAACTTGGTTTGATGTTCAAACACTTTTCAACTTGGTTTGTTGTTCAAACACTTTTCAACTTGGTTTGATGTTCAAACACTTTTCAACTTGGTTTGTTGTTCAAAAACTTTTCAACTTGGTTTGATGTTCAAACACTTTTCAACTTGGTTTGATGTTCAAAAACTTTTCAACTTGGTTTGCTGTTCAAACACTTTTCAACTTGACCTGATGTTGAAACACTTTTCAACTTGATCTGATGTTTAAACACTTTTCAACTTGATCTGATGTTCAAACACTTTTCAACTTGATCTGATGTTCAAACACTTTTCAACTTGAAGTTCAAACTTTTCATTTTTTAAAAAAATTGAAGGGCAAATTTGTGCATTATTTAAGATACTTGTAAGCACAGATAGATGCTATAGTTACAATTTAGAATCGTTTCGTGTGCTCCCAAAGATGTCCAAACTAATATTCATGTAAAGTAGTATGTGAATCCAGCGTCTATGGCACGTTGAATACACCAGTTCCTGTTGGATTACTGAAGTTAAGCATTATCCAGTGAGGTTGTGCCATGTGGGTATCCACGTGGCTTCGCGCCGCCATGATGCTTGCTATTTTTCCGGCCTAGGCTGCGAGAGGTCAATGTGGGTAGCTGGTTTGAAAGTTCCAGCGAAGAAAGGATAAACCCCCTCCCCGTTTCGAATGACCAATAGATGTGAAAGAGACGTTAAGACAAATTAAAAAAAGTAGTATACGAGTAAAGGTGTCTCTGCAAATATATAAATTGGTCAACTAGGTGAGCGGCATAGCAAAAATATTGTGCACGTTTTGGTATCTACATTGGGATACAATGCATTTTAGATTTTGGGACATTTTGAATTCCATCCCTAGAACGGTTCCAAAGAACCCTAAAGTTGTTCCAAGTATAAATTGGTACAAGTACATAAGTACAATCATTAGGATACAATGCATTTTAGATTTTGGGACACTTTGAATTCCATCCCTAGAACGGTTCCAAAGAACCCTAAAGTTGTTCCAAGTATGAATTGGTACAAGTAC
>CM022877.1:398689-413113 GCA_012654025.1 Pachypsylla venusta
GACCCCATAAAAAATATAAAATTTGAAAATTTCCGGTTTTTCCCCCGATTTTTGGACGGTTTTCACCACCAACAAATCGGAATTGAGAAGTACCACTTCGGGATGAGCGAGAAAGCTGAAATTTGATACAAAGGTGTTCCAAAATACAAAAAGTCATATCCTTGAATAAAATATTGAATTTTCTAACTAGGAGCGGTGCAGAAACCCATAGTTAAAAAATATCACTTCGGGATGAGCGAGAAAGCTGAAAATTTATACGAAGGTGTTCCGCAATGCAAAAAGTAATATCTTTGAGTAAAATATTGAATTTTCTAAATAGAAGCCGTTTTTACTCTGGGGTCGGTTCCACCAAAAATCTAAAATTGAGAAGATTTAATTTCGCGTTCTCGAAATTATTGTTGAATTTTGTAACCGTAGCGAAGCACGGGAAAACAGCTAGTTATTATATATATGATGATGTAGAATATTGATGGAATCTTGTAGGATGTTCGATGATATTGCCTCTATGTGTTTGGTGTTGAGGTTAAATTGCATGAAAAAGTCTCTTATGAATCTACTGATTGTGCCTCTCGCACCAAACCAGAGTCCTATCACTTTATAACTTTTGTTAGGATACTTATTATCATATTAGAATTAAAAAATATTTTAAATTCTAAATTTAAAATATTTTTCCAATTTGGAAATATCACACCAAAACATTATTGAAACAATCTCCTTCTTGTTTGGTGCCTACAACCAAAAGATGAGGTGACAAATGCCTCGTAAGAACTATTATTCATCATGCCTGAATATAACCTGCGCCCTCGAAACAAAATTAGTCAACCATGTACATCAACTGGAGAAGGCTTCATTGACTTCATATCTAATGCCAGATATGTAAGATTTGACAATTACACCGCTAATTTTACATACTTTTCGTATGAAAAGTTGAAATATCTTAAAAACCTTATATGGCCAGGTTACCTACTATATCTCAAAATTATCTCCAAGTACAGTGATACAACCTAGCATATGTCACCTTACAGCACTAACGAAAAAATCTTTACAATATCGTTATCTTTATTGGATTTTGTCTAATTTTACATATATTCCGTATTGAAACTTTTGTTAAATTTTACCTATTTTCAGGGAGCTATGATTTATAATAATTCGAAAAGCTCCCCATGTCGTTCATTGTTAAGCTGGACAAATAGTATGTCCTAAAATCAATCATTCCGCCATAAGATCTTTGATTTTGTTCCATAATTTATTTAAAGCTGCCTTTATTAAATTGAAAAGAGGAAACATATATAAAGCATATAATGCCCCATGCTCTATCCAAAATCTTAAAAATTTTAGATAACACTGGACATTTCGTTGCACGTTTTAGTGAATATCTCCGGAAGGGGAAGGACTAGAGCGATGATTTTTGCGGCACTAACGAGCACTAACGATTTTTGTTCAAATGCACTATTAAAAACGTAGGAATTCCGACATGACCCGGCTGGCACCATAACTTTGAACTTTAATAACTTTTGAACGGAAAGAGCACTAACGATGATTTTAACGGCACTAACCAGCACTAACGAACCTTGTTCGAATGTGCTACTCAGAAAATAAGAATTCCGACATGACCCGGCTGGCGTTAAGTTGGCCGGTTCGGAGAAAATGTTGAATATCTCTGGAACGGGGAGAGCACTAACGATCATTTTTACGGCACTAACCAGCACTAACGTAGCACTAACGATAGAGCTCACAAAAACGTGGAAATTCCGACATGACCCGGCCAACTTAACGTACCCCCGATGATGATTCTTTTATGCGATATGAAATACGCTGACAAACACGGATATAAACTTCATCCTAATTGTGATTCCGTTAGTTTGACAAAGCCGTAGTTTCTAACTCAATAGAATAACCTCGTTTGCTTTGTCGTAGCAATCAACGATATGTCGCCAGCATCACACTGTGTGTAAAAAAAAAAATTGAAAAATCGAACACAATTTTTTGTTCGATTTTTAGAAAGAGATGATCTTTTCATAAGTTGAATCACATTTGAGAACAGACAAAAAAATTTGATCACTTTTCAGGTTTTCCCCCATTTTGCTTCTGTCTTTTAAAATTTTGATGGCATATTTGAAATCACCGCCATCAAAAACTAGGATTTAGTGTCCATATTCTTTTTGTTCGGTCATACTGAATCCACCAAGCGACGTTGAAAGTTGTCCAAAAATGACCTTCTCCACCCTGTAACTCGGCTACGCTTCGTCTGGCTCACTAACAAATTTGATAAAAAATGTTGCATTTGATCTCAGCTACCCACCATATTCAGGGGTCCCATTTATAGCCAAACACACTGTAGTTTTGATTTAGGTTGTTTGGTAACCAGCGTCTAAGGCACATTGAATACACTAGCTCCCGTTAGATCACTGAAGTTAGGCAACCGAGACAAACTTAATAATAATTACGTCCAGCGAGGTTGTACCTGTGGGTGTCCACGTGGGTTCGCGCTCTCGTGATGCTGGCTATTTTTCCGGCCCAACCCAGGCTGGGTGAGGTAAATGTGGGTAGCTGGTGTGCAAGTTTCCAGAGAATGGAGGGTGAAACCCCGCCTCGAATGACCAAGATTTGTTAAAGAGACATTAAGACAAAAAGTATGAACAATATTGTCCGACATTCTCTCGTTAAAAGGTTACGGAACCAATATTTTTCTTTATCTGCCGGTATCGTTTTTTTTTATTGGGTAGGTACGCTAATATTGGCAACAATTTTCGCTTGTAACTTGTAAATAAATAGAGTCTGCAAGGTCATACCCAGGGGTTATTCTGATCCCCCCTCGCAGAAATTTGAATCGTTTTTTTTTTTTTTAATGAAAATACTCTACTTTGCACGTGACTTATATAGTAATAAAAAACAACAACAGCAGCCACAACAACAAAAATAACAGCAAAAACAACATCACCTTCCATGATCATTATTTTCAGGTGTTAGTCCTGGCTTGGCTGTTAATGCTTCGGACTTCGGACCCTCCCCCCCCCCCCCCCNCCCCCCCCCCCCCCGCCGAAAAAAAAATCTTGGGTACGTCCCTGGAAGTCTGGTTAGGTTCCCAGCTGAGGCAGGATATTTTCACATTGGTTTGAAATTTGTCAACTATATAATAATGATATCCACAATATATTACGCAGACTTTTAATTATTAAAATTTCCCTCTTGAAAAACCATGTCCAAATTTCCCTCAGCCGCGGAGAAATTTCCCTCCATATTGCATCACTGAGTATGTTAACCTTTCTCGTTAAAGTTTAGTTTAGACAACCTTTGTTTAGCTTTTTGACATTACCAAGAGTTTGGAGGTTTAGGTGACCCCACCATTTTATAATATGAAAATGCTAACTTTTAGTAATAATGCATTACTAACTTTAAATAAAGAAAGTTAACTGAAACAAAAAGTATGTTCAATGATGAACTTGAATTTCAAGTTCATCATTGCTAGGTGAACTTGAATTTCCCACCTACTAGCTCAAAAATTCCCTTTTCTGAGCATTTTTTCCCTCCTATATTGTTTATAGTATCTAAAGAATTTTGAAGTATCAACTGTCATTCTTTCCGTCAGTTTATGTTAATATTAATAATAGACTCGACTGGGAATATTTCTCAGAGGTGGGGTTAATTTCCGAGGCTTGAGGATAAATCAGCCTCGGGCGGTGATTCAACTCCACACAACTCCTATTTAACAGGCGGGCGCATGACCACTATACCACTAAGCTATCGAGGCGGGTTCATTTTACACAGCTCGATTAATGACCAATAATCATGAAACATGGAAGTCTGCAAGGCCATACCAAAAGGGGTCCAGCCCCCCCCCCGAAATTTGAATCGTTTTTTTTTTTTAATGAAAATCTACTTCGCACGTGACTTATATTTAAAAAACAACAACAGCAGCAGCAACAACAACAACATCACCTTCAATCATCATCATTTTCAGGTATTAGTCCTGGCTTGGCTGTCAATGCTTCGGACCCCCCCCCCACCTCCGAAAAAAAATCTTGGGTACGGCTGGAAGTCTGGTTAGGTTCCCAGCTGAGGCAGGATATTTTCACATTGATTTGAAATTTGTCCACTATATAATAATATATCACGCATACATTTAAACAAGACTTTTAACTAAATAAAATTTCCCTCTTGAAAAACCATGGTCAAATTTCCCTCAGCCGCGGAGAAATTTCCCTCCATATTGCATCACTGAGTATATTAACCTTTCCCGTTAAAGTTTAGTTTAGACAACCTTTGTTTAGCTTTTTGACTTTACCAAGAGTTTGGAGGTTTAGGTGACCCCACCATTTTATAATATGAAAATGCTAACTTTTAGTAAAAATGCTAACTTTTAGCATTACTAACTTTAAATAAAGAAAGTTAACTGAAACAAAAAGTATGTTCAATGATGAACTTGAATTTCAAGTTCATCATTGCTAGATGAACTTGAATTTCCCACCTACTAGCTCAAAAATTCCCTTTTCTGAGCATTTATTCCCTCCTATATTGCTTATAGTAGGTATTTAAAGAATTTTGAAGTATCAACTTTATTCTTTGCGTCAGTTTATGGTGTTAATAATAATAATAATAATAATACACTCGACTGGGAATATTTCTCAGGGGTGGGGTTAATTTCCGAGGCTTGAGGATAAATCAGCCTCGGGCGGTGATTCAACTCCACACAACTCCTATTTACCAGGCGGGCGCATGACCACTAAGCTATCGAGGCGGGTTCATTTTACACAGCTCGATTAATGACCAATAATCATGAAACATGGAATACCCAGAGGGGTCCAGACCCTCCCACCGAAATTTGAATCGTTTGTTTTTAATGAAAATCTACTTTGCACGTGACTTATATTTAAAAAACAACAACAGCAACAAAAACAACATCACCTTCAATCATCATCATTTTCAGGTGTTAGTCCTGGCTTGGCTGTCAATGCTTCGGACCCCCCCCCCCCACCTCCGAAAAAAAATCTTGGGTACGGCTGGAAGTCTGGTTAGGTTCCCAGCTGAGGCAGGATATTTTCACATTGATTTGAAATTTGTCCACTATATAATAATATATAGTGGACAAATCACGCATACATTTAAACAAGACTTTTAACTAAATAAAATTTTCCTCTTGAAAAACCATGGTCAAATTTCCCTCTGCCGCGGAGAAATTTCCCTCCATATTGCATCACTGAGTATATTAACCTTTCCCGTTAAAGTTTAGTTTAGACAACCTTAGTTTAGCTTTTTGACTTTACCAAGAGTTTGGAGGTTTAGGTGACCCCACCATTTTATATGAAAATGCTAACTTTTAGTAATAATGCATTACTAACTTTAAATAAAGAAAGTTAACTTTAAATAATCCATATTAAAACCAATTTATTTTTCCTTCAACTGATTTCTTCCATTTCTAAAGAAAACTTTTATTTTCAAGTGCGGAGTTGTTCCGAGTTAAGTAGGAAGTTTCCCCTTAGCGTCCTAACTCCGTTTCTTACATTTTAAGAGGTATTTAATGTAATCTTAATAATTGATGGAAATGAAGGAGAAAATACATTTTCAATCTCCACTTGTGAAACCACTTACTGCACTTATTTGCTGAGATGTCTCAGCCTATCATTTTTGAGTGTCAAAAGAGATACAAGTCTTCTGATTATATCTTCACTGATGGTACAGCAATATATGAGGCTCTGGATTGTACCAATAACATTAACGTCTTTTTAACATCTATTGGTCATTCAAGACGAGGATTTTACGCTCCAACCGCTAGAAACTTAAACCAGAAACCCACACCTTAAAATCACTCAGACTGGATTAAGCCGGATCACAAAGGCGAGAACCAGGTAGGTGATTGTCGAAAATTCGTATATGTTTTTTCCAGAAGTTTCTAGGTATGGTTGAGGAGAGGTTTCCGTTTCTGTTTTTTTTAATGCTCTTACCGTTTGAGCTGTATAATTTTACCGCTGAAAAGCGTCGTTTCCACGATAACTCGCTTCCGTTTGAACTTTCGATTTTTTTAAACCATATCTTCATTGAATGTTCCTAATTTCAATTTTCAGTTATTATAGCAAAAGGTCGTCTTTATACAGGGTGTGCCAAAATTCCGAGACCGTCTGAATATCTTAAAATGGCAGCCACGCTAGACGTGTAAATTTTTTTGCAAAGTACTTCTAATTCTATTGTCATTCTGAAATTGTATCACAAGATGGGGGTTCGTATTTAAAAAACAAAAGTTGGGCCCCCTGGGGCCACATGGGACCCACCCCTGAAAAATTGGTCACACCATCAGGTAGTTTAATTTGGGATAAAATACCATGCAAAATTTCAGAACTCCACATAAATTTGTTCAAAAGGTATTCATGTGGTCTCGGACTTTAGGACCCCCTGTATTTTATAAGTTAGTATAGATAAGTATACTCCCGTATTCAATTATTTAGATTTCCATTTTTTTTTTTTTTTTAATTTGGCTTAACGTCTCTTTAACATCTATTGGTCATTGAAGACGGGGTTTTACCCTCCATTCGCTGGAAACTTGCAAACCAGCTACCCCAGGGGCGTACACAGGATTTTTTTCGGGGGAGGCTGGGCAAACCAAGTAGGGACCATAACAGCGTCGTGCTGTTTAATTAGTTTCACAGACAGATAATGTAAACAAAGTGTAAATATAGGGCTTTACCCCCCCCCCCCCCCCGATAATCGAATATTTCTAGAGATAAAAACGTCGCAAAGCCCTATAGGACCGGCACCCGGGCGGTCCGCCCTAACCGTTCCTACGCCTCTGCCTCTCTATCGCGACCAAGATATAGGTTTTTTTTTTCTTCGAAAAAATAGTACATTAGGGCGTTTTTCTTCTTCTTAAGCTACCCAGGTTAAATTTTGCCTAAAACCCCGGCGCCCGCCCCCCCATCAGGCGACCTTGTTTCAAAGTTACCATTAGAATTAGGTAAGAAGCAAAATTCCCACGGACCGATCGAAGGGGAAAATATTTATCTGAGACCCCAGATGAAACCTCAGATCGGTTCAATGAAAACCTGCCTGTTAACTCTCCTGTTAACATTTAAGTCTCTTGGTGAACCCCACCCAGCTTATTTTAGTTAAATATAATTATTAAAAACTCTACTCAACTAGTTATCACATAACACAAACCACAAATAATAATAAAAAGCAAGGTCGGTACAACTTCTTAAAATTTGAAAATATGTAGAAAAAAGTTAAATCGCCCTAACTTTGCAGTTTGTTATGTAAGTATGAAACAACTTTCCCAAAAAGTGTTTTCTGCGTGACATTGAAAAAGAAGCACAGGGTTAGATGATATATACTCGCGTTTCATATGTGATGGCTTATCTAGAAAAAAATTTCGGGGGGGGGGCTATAGCCGGCTAGCCCCCCATTTGCCCATTTGTGTACGCCCCTGAGCTACCCACATTAAAATCACCCATCCTAGGTTCGCCCGCAAAAATAGCCAGCATCACGAGGGAGCGAACCCTCGACGAACACCCACATGGTAAAACCTCGCTGGACGTTGCTTAACTTCACTTACCTTGAAATGTAAGATACCTATTTTATGTAGTCAATTACAAATAATAAACGCAAATATTAATCTAAACTAAATTCAGAAAGTTTAACGGACGTTCAATAATAATTTGAAGATGGAAAAAAAAACCTTCAATATCATAATTTGTTGGGGAAAGTAAAGTAAGCAAACCCAACTCTCTTGAGAATAAATTTGAAAAAGTTGGGAGGAAAAAATAAGGGGAAAATATTAAGATTTTAAGTGAATTAAAAAGAAGTCGAAATATAAAATAAATGTAATTAAAAAGCAAGTAAATAAAAAAAAATAAGAGTAGCCTTTATAAAAGTTAATAAAAAAAGGTACAAGCAATCTGCTGGCGCAAGGTCGTTGATTCCAAAGGTGCTTAAAATGGAGGCGAATTAAGAAAAAAACTTCTATTGTCTATTTCTAAAACTTTTTTAAATAGAATATTGTCACTGGCCTTATCAATTTCAATTTGATTATATAGTAATGAAGCTTATGAATTTATAAATATAAAAACAATGAAAATTATATTATAATTTATAAATATAAAAACAATGAAAATTATATTATAATTTTTATATCTATAAATTCATAAGCTTCATTATTAAATAATCAAATTGAAATTGATAAGGCCAGTGACAATATTCAATTTAAAAAAAGTTTTAGAAATAGACAATAGATATTTTGATAGTACATCGCGTGACCCTACACAACACGCGGTGAATAATATACAGTCAACTTCCATCTTTAGACTCGACTAGACTGATGATGAATAGTTTCTTCGTAAATTAATATAAATAGTATTTTTTTTGGTGTTTTGTTTAAATTTAATTTATTTAATAATTAATATTTTTTAACACTTATAATTAACATGTTATTCAAAGATTTTAAAATGAGTAAAAAAATTGATATTTTGGCTCATTCATAAATTGGTATCCCCCTCCAATCTTAAATTTTTCATTTATTAAAAAAAAATTTAAAAAAAAGTTATGCCCTGGAACCGCTTTCGCATTACTTCAGGGCACTCCTTTTACAGCCTTGCCATTCCGGAAACGAGAAAATTCGATAAGAAAATTTTCGCTCCGGGCAGGATTCGAACCCACAATCTCCGGACCAACAGTCAATGCTCTTAACAACTCGCAAGAATCCATGGTACTAAAGGCATACAATCCACGAATCGAAGAAAAAAAAAATTTGCCATTGGTCAAAGATTGAATCTCTATTTCTGATAATATTTGGTTTATTATTTTCAATAATGAACCTTATGAATCTTTGCGAAAAATAAAAAAATGCCCCCCTTCAAAATTTTATATTTTACTTTCCCAGGTATGTAGAATCCTAAAATCGAATAAAAATAATCCGTCCGTCCCCCGTACACTGTGAGCGGCATTTTTAATGCCACTTAGCGTTGACCGATTCTGATTAAAATTGGTATGCAGGTCCCATTCAGAATCTATTAGCCCCCCCCCCCAACTTTATTTTCAGTCACATATATTCAAAATAGTTTCTCTCAAGTGAAGAAAAGAGCTTGAAAAATAACGAGTAGATTTTCGACAGAACACATTCAAATTCTCTATCGTTACACCCTGTATCTCGGTCAGGTCAATTACTCTAATACTCTTATTGAGTAAACAGTAAAGTTTAGATACCTCTCAAGTTGGAGTAGGTACCTATATTAAAGTTAGACCTGATGGAAGACAAGTTTTTTTTTTTTTTTTCAATTAATAGGAAAACCTGGAAAACTAAGAAAATGTTACAAAAACATGTTGGGCAAATAAGGAGAAAGCAGGGTATATCCGAAAGCTCGTGCAGATATATAAAGGCTAATAGTTCCTTCCTCTTCTCAATTATTAATAAAGTACTTAAGTACTTTTAATATTTTCACTCTATTAGATTTTTCATCCTTACTTTACTGCTTATTATAAAATACAGAACAAGTTAGAGAACCAATAAAAATAGTGTAAACATTTTTAGGGAAAACAATCTGATCAGAAAACTTTGTTCAACAAACTACTGCTCCAGGAATGATAAAATGATAACTTGGCATTCGGGTTAGGCTTTTCATTTTTTTTTTTTTNTTTTTTTTTTTTTTTTTTTTTTTTTTTTTTTTTGTTAATCAGGAAAAAATTGTATAGGATTTCTTTTGACATTTGGAATCCTACGGGAGGTTCTCTGGTGTTTACTTCAAAACTAGGAAACAAGCAAACGTATTTCTGGATAAAATAAATCTCCCCAGCCTTCTCACTTTAATCAACGACTACTTTGATCTCATGAGGTAAAGTCAGGTTTGAAACAGTTAAAGAAACGTTAAAGAAACAGTTAAAGAAATGAATTTACGTCTCTTTAACATCTATTGGTCATTCAAGACGGGGATTTTACTCTTCCATTCGCTGGAAACATACAAACCGGCTACCCACATTGACCTCACCCCTCACCCATCCTGGGTTGGGTTGGAAAAAGCCAGCATCACGAGGGCGCGAACCCACGCGGACACCCACATGGTACAACCTCGCTGGTCATTGCTTAACTTCAGTGATCTAACGGGAACTGGTAATACACCAACGTGCCATAGACGCTGGCTGTGAGAAACACACTAACGTTTTAACTGGGTCATCTGATGAACTTAAAAGTATTCAACATGCTAAACATTGCTCTAGTTCTAAAAGTATTCAACATGATAAACGTTGCTCTAGTTCTAAACGTATTCAACATGCTAAACGTTGCTCTAGTTCTAAAAGTATTCAACATGCTAAACGTTGCTCTAGTTCTAAAAGTATTCAACATGCTAAACGTGGCTCTAGTTCTAAACGTATTCAACATGCTAAACGTTCCTCTAGTTCTAAACGTATTCAACATGCTAAACGTTGCTCTAGTTCATTATGAAATTTACAGCGGTTAGAGACGGATGGGAAAGAGAACACAAACTGAGAGTGAAATTAAAAGTGTAAGAAAAAAATATTCAATTTTAAAAGTGGAAAGAAGAAGGAACGGATTTTTTTTTTTTTNTTTTTTTTTTTTTTTTTTTTTTTTTTTTTTTTTTTTTTTTTTTTTCGACATTTATATTAAAACACAAATCATTGTAGATAATCCTGGCGTCCCGTCCCCTCACTCCGCATTTTGTTCACGTACCTATCTACCTTTTATAAGGAGGCACGCGTTAGCAGATTTATTAAGGGAAAGATGATTTCAGCAGTCTCAGGACAGATTGTAGGTTATAGCTAGAGATTATGATCCCGAACCTTCTTAGCAATCCCGAAGGCTCGGGACTGGAACGATCAGAATACTGGGATCCCGAGACTGGTCCCGAGACTTTTGAGAACCTTCCAAAAATCAAGTAGAAGTAGGTAGTTATTATAAAATATATATATATATTTTATTTTAAAAATTAATGATTTACTACTATATCAGATTTACTACTATATATATATATATATATATATATATATATATATATATAGTAGTAAATCTGACTCGAAGACAGGTATCAACCGAGCTCCCTCCATTGTTCATATTATTATTATTTTATATATATAACATAATAATATATAACATATTCATATTCATATTATTCATATAGCTCCCTCCATATTATTATAATAACTAGATATAAAATCAAGTTTTTAACTTGAAAGATGTGTGTGGAGTCCTTTTTTTGGATCCACCAAGAGCTTTCAAAATACAGCTCACATTTTTTACACTTTGCCTTTTTACAGTCTTTAGACACTAAAAAATGACTCCAAGCGGATGAAGGATCTGAATCTTTTTTGTGCGATATAAAACCGTCCATTTTAAAGTCAAACCGAACAAGTTGTTACGTTCAAAAAATTCTACCAATGTGACACCTGGGTTTATTATTTTTCTGGCAAAAAAAAAAAAAAATTGGCTGGTACCCCCCAAAAAAATTGAGGGGGGTTCTCGTGATGATTCCAAATAATTAGACCTTAAATTTGACATACCTACCAAATTTGAAGTCTCTGGCTTTTACCATTCTCTTTTTAGAAAGGATTAATGAAAACCGATTTAAATCAATAAAAACCGCCAGCCGTATATTTGATTGAACCCAAAAGTTTTGGAGCTAGCTGAGACCCCAAATATGGCATACAATTTTAAATCTCTAGCTCTTACCATTCTCCTTTTAGACAGCGATACTGAAAACCGCTAAAAAGCGGCAAAACTCGGCAAGGGTGTATTCGATTGCACCCAAAAGTTTTGGGGCACAATTAGAGCCCAGATGGGACCTATATACCACATTTCATCCAAATCGGTCAACGCTAAGTGGCAAAAGTGCCCATCACGGCGGACGGCGGACAAACGGATTTTTTTTATTCGATTTTTGTATTCTACGTACCTTGAAAAGTATAATATCAAATTTTTCCTCCCCGTGACGATTCCAAAGGTTCATTATTGAAAATAATAAACCAAAAGATATTAGAATATACTCGTAATTATTAGAACATTAAAAATTAAGTCTTTGCAAAGGGCTAGGTACCTATTTTTGAATAACTCGCATGAGTCATACGAATAACACATCGGTCATCAGTTCATTCGGGCTACACAAAGAAGAAAACGATTTAAAAAGGTCTTGCATTTTTTTAGTGCGTGGCAGATGGCAGCACATCGACTTTCATGGAACGTTCAAGGTTGATGTATTGGAAATTGAATGAAAAAATGTGTTTTTTATTTGTTTTTATTATATTACTGTCAATCCCGAAAATCCCGGAATTGGATGGCGAATCCCGGAATCAAAATTTCAGCCATTTTCGTTCGGGATCCCGATATACTGGGATCCCGGGATCGTAATTTCTATTTATAGCTGACAGCTGTGAATCAAGAGAAGGATGGATTTAGTTTGTGGATAACTCATTTTCAGATGGGCATTGGGTTCAACCTATAAAGAACCTCACCGCTCACCGCTACTCGAATGGATTCTTTGATTTCTTTGTGCAGACAAATATTTCCTGCGAAGAAGTGGGATGTATTCTTTGTAGATTTCAAACTTTTTCTCCCACTGTTTTAAGTAAAATTTCCTCTAGCTTCCATTTGTTAGTCATTAGCAACAGGTTACTCGAGAGCCGAAGAGTCGACCATAAGTGTGCAAACAAACATAGTCAACTTTGAGTCAAATATCAGTTCAATGAAAACAACTTATTGCTCCTACCCCGTCCCTCTATTATTTGTAGAAGATATCACTTAGACGAGGGTTTACCCTCCATTTATTGGAAAATTTTAAATCAGGTACCCACACTCCGTAACAATAGTTTCCCATTGCGATTTACTTTGGCTAGTTTGAAACTAGCCTGTTTAAAGATAGCGGCACCTGTTTGTTAACTTATACGCTGATAGGTACCCACACTAGCCTCTTCCAGCCTGGATGGGTCGGGAATACCCAAAAGCATACAGGATCGAACTTATGTCACCCACCAAATAAAACCTGACTGGACGTTGGACAACTCCAGTGATCTTACGGGAAATGGTGTTTCCGTAAATAGTGTAACCGTTCCTGAGCTTCTCATCATAGTAAGATTTTAACGGAACTTATTGCCTGACAGTCCCAGCATACAGCTGCACCCGAGCATTTAAAAGTTTTAGGAAACCGTTCCTGAGCCGCCATCGCAGTATGATTTTAACGGAACTCATTTCCAGACGGTGCCAGTATACAGCTGAACCCGAGCATTTCAAAAGTTTTATGAAACCGTTCCTGAGACGCCCATCACGGTATGGTTCAAACGGGCTTTATTTTCCAAACGTTCACAGCATTAATTTTAATCTGAGCATTCGAAATATTTTCGAAAACCGTTCCTGAGCCACCCATCACAGTATGGTTTTAACAGGATTCATTTTGCAGACTTTCCCAACATACATTTGAATTGTTTTATCACTTCTGTTTAGCAATAATAAATCTTGCACACAGTACGCGACAAAAATGTCATCTTGAGGGATTTAAGAAATTTGGAAAGAAAACTTATGGGAAATAACAAATCCTACATTGAGAAGGTCTTCAAAATAAATAGTCTGAAATATATCTTCAAGACTATTTATTGACAATACAATCAGTGATATTTTCTAATTTTTCCAGAGCAAAAAAAAAAAATATCTAAGGTCCCCCTAAGTATTTTTGTGTGTGTGTGTGCCATGTGTGTGTGCAATGTGTGCAAAAATTAGTCCACAATTGTCCCCCAAATGTGTTCTCTATATGAAACGTTTGATCCCGCGTGTTTTATTACAGGACAGAGTCTTCTACAGCGAGTAGTAACAGAATAATGATTGAAAATAATTTAAAACCCCAAGACAGATAGGGTATGAGAATGAGTTACCTATACTGTAGATAACTCCTCTTATTTGTTTAAAAAAATGTAGGAAACCCACTTTTCCACCAAAGTCTTTCCAGTAAAACAGCTCAAGTCCTAATGTTAAAGTTTGGCTATTAGACTCCCGGGTCTCTGCTTTCACTGTTCTCGGTCAAAGTAACAATACTGAGGTATACAACGAAGTAGATTCCGTTGAAAATCTAATGGGCGTACCCATTAAACAACGAAGTAGATTCCGTTGAAAATTTAATGGGCGTACCCATTAAATTGGCGTGTGGCGTACCCATTAAATTTTGATTACGGCTAATCCTTCGAAGAAATCTATTGGAGCATATTATGGGGAGGAAACAGCAAGGAAATATCTGTGATATCCGAATTAAAGATCCAAAACATACCTTAGTACAAATGTGTGCTACAGGTCTTATCTATCTATCTATACTTATAAAACGCAAAGCCCAGTTGGTATACTGACTGACTGATAATCAACGTAGCTCCACGATGGCTGAACGTAGAGACTTGAAACTTGGCACACAGGTTCCTTTTAGTATGTAGGTGCGTAATAAGAAAGGAAAAAAA
>CM022877.1:416720-428139 GCA_012654025.1 Pachypsylla venusta
GGATGAGAGAGAAAGCTGAAATTTTATACGAAGGTGTTCCGCAGTAAAGTACTATCTTTGAGTAATTATTGTATTATCTAAATAGGAGCCGTGTTCACTCTGGGGGTCGGTTCCACCAAAAATCTAAAATTGAGTTGTTGAATTTTGTAACCGTAGCGAAGCACAGGAAAACAGCTAGTAACTTATAATCAACAAATAAATCAATAAGAAGGCAAAAGAAGAATATCATAAATGTCAGGAAAGCGAGAGAAATAACTTAAAATTTACTAAAAAAAAAAAGTGGACAAATTTTTGTTGGATACCATCAAAATCCAGCACAGATATTAATCAGTCCTTTATGGTCAACCTTCCAGTTTTTCCTCTATTTTCATTAATTGCTCTTCCTCAGTGATTGTGATGTTGATCGTTCTAAATAAAAAGCGAGTTGCAGCTGCGGTCAATTTGTCCTCCATGCATTTTCTTAATACGTCTCAAAAGTAAGTTACACTATTTTTTGAAATCCGTGTGGTTGGCGGGAAATTTCTTTGAGTTTCAGAAAATTTGGGCCCAGTACAGCCACAATGGAGACTCCAATTGCTCCTACCGCCGATTGCAAAGTTTGTGGTGTTCTTCGTTTTTTGACGGCAAAAAATAAGAATCCTACTGAAATTCACCGTGAATTGTGCAGTATTTATGGTGAAAATGTTATGTCAAGGACAATGCTTTCTCTTTGCCGCCAATCATTTATTAAAGGGAGAACAACATTACACGATGAACAACGAAGCGGTCGTCCCTCCACTTCCCGCATCTCTACTGTTGTCGAAGATGTTCGAAGGGTCATTGAAACCGATCGGCACGTAACGCTTGATTAAATCCTTTCTCAACTGCCTTTTAATGTTGAAATAAGCCGTGTATCACTTCACAGGATCAATACTGACGATCTGTGTTTATCAAAAATGTGTGCAAATTGAAACAAGAAGTTGAAAGATGGCTAACCAGTATGGTGGCAGAGTGGTATGACACTGGAGTGAAAAAACTTTTACAAAGATACCAAAAATGTATTGAAAAACGAGGCGATTATGTAGAAAAATAATTATTATTTAACAAATTTATATTAGACATCCTATTGGTAACTTTAAAAAACACTACCGTTATTTATGACGATGATTCACTTACTTGTATTGAAAGGTCATTATTATTTAACAAATTTATATTAGACATCGTATTGGTAATTTTAAAAAACACTACCGTTATTTATGACGAGGATTCACTTACTTTTTCACTTCCGACTCGAGTTTCATCTACTTCGTAGACATTTTCAAGGAAAAGTAAGTGAATCCTCGTCATAAATAACGGTAGTGTTTTTTAAAGTAGAAAAATAAGTTGAATGTGTAATTTTCAAAATATACCTTTTTGAAAAAATTGTAGGGAATATTTTTCACCAAATTAGGAATATTTTTCATAAAACTTGACACAGAATGTAACGTACAAAGAATCATTTTATAGAATCTGAATTTCGCATTGAATAATATTCTGCAAAAATCTGGCATTATACCCTCGTATAATAATATCTCCGAAATATTTTCCCCTTAAAACAAATATTTAATAAATAAACATTAACTCTCCGGCTCCCTTATTTTATTTTAGTCAAAAAACTAAAAGAATAACAGAGAAATTGAACTTCAAAAGATCTCTGTATCAACGCTGCAAAATCAATTTAATATGAAAACATCAAAGGCCAAAGCGGCAAAGAGGTTCAAAAAAGCTTCTAAAAACTAAATACTTCAACCCTCACTATATAATTTGTAGATATACTTACATTTTTTTTTTTTTTAGTATGGGGGAAAACTTTTAGTCTTTGTCAATATTTCTAAAAATGAATACCCGAGCAGGAAAAGCCAGTAAACATACCCCGTTGAATTTACAAAATTTCTTAGCTTATTTCTTAACAGTATTGGAAAAAACATCACCCGATGTTAAAGAGATTTTATTTTAATATTAAAAAAACATCATTATTAAGCAAAACAAATCAATAGTTCCTCCATTACCAGCGGAGCATCAGCAATAAGATAATTCTAAGACTATTCTTTGCCAACGATCATACCACGTTGAATACACCAGTTCCCGTCAGAGCACTGAAGTTAAGCAACGTCGGGCGTGGTCAGTAATTGAATGGGTGATCGCTTGGGAACACCACGTATCGTTGGCTCATTTTTCCGGCCCAACCCAGTCTGGGAGAGGTCAATGTGGGTAGCTGGTTTGCAAGTTTCCAGCGAATGGAAGGTAAAACCCCCGCCTTAAATGACCAATAGATATTAAAGAGACGTTAAGCCAAATTAAAAAAAAAAAAAAAAAATATTCTCGTATCTGAATGTTATAATGATGATTGATAAGAATGTTATAATGATGATTGTAATGTAATTAACTAAGATGATGCATGTACTGACTGATCTGTTGAAGTCGAAAAATAGTGATGGAGAGACAAACCTCCCAAAGGAAACTGGGTCAAGGTTCCGCACCTATAAACATGGAAGGGATATTTTTACCTATGATATCTTTCTGTTAAACCAAAAGAAATCCTTTTAATAGATAGTAATGTAAAATAAAACATCCAAAATGTGAATCAAGTGTTAGCAATTGTATGGAATATGTCCCACATATATTTTTCTCAGATATTATCAGTTAAGGTTTCATATGTATATTTATGAAAATCATAAAACAATCTATAGTCCATTAGAATGGTCATCGAAAATGCCCTCAGTTTGCGTTACCATACACGAATTTCGAACCAAATGAAATTCGATAGAGAACCATTAAGAGATGATAAATCTGAATTTGCAGTAGCGTGCGAACTTTCTTTGCAAAGTTATGCGATAAAACGTTTTTCTTCACATTTTCACAAATATCTCGGCTTCTATTTGCTTTAAATGAGAGAGTGACATATCATTTTCTTTTTGATAAAATTACCTAAATTTTTTGTTAACATTATTTTTTTGTTACACGAACAGATAAAAAACTATTAAGGTTTAAATTAAAAAATTTGTATTCCGAATCTGGTTTTTTGCAAATAACTCATTTTTTTTGCATTCTAACGCTATAAAGCCCCCATAGTTTTTTGAATTAAAGTCAATTACCGTTACTTTGGTAGGTTAACCATGAAAATCCGAATAGCGAGTCTCCGGCAATCCACGCTCGAACATGTGCATGTCGAAAATAGGCATTTTATCCGTCTTTTTCCTTCGTTGATTTTCTCATCTGTTATAGGTGTACACATAGCACAAATTTAAAAGATTATTTTGCCAGCGTCTATGATACGTTGAATACACCAGTTCCCGTTAGATCACTGAAGTTAAGCAACGTGTGGGTAGCTGGTTTGCAAGTTTCCAACAAATGGAGGGTAAAACCCCCGTCTTGAATGACCAATAGATATGTGTTAGAGACGTTAAGCCAAATTAAAAAAAAAGGCTATTCTTTTACACCGGCATGATTTGAGACGCCGATCTCCGTGACCGAGTTGACTCTTAGTGCGGAGGTTATGGGTTCGAATCCTGCCCGGAGCTAGAATTTTTTTTTTTATTTGGCTTAACAATAGATGTTAAAGACATCTATTGTTAAGCCTATTGGTCATTCAAGACGGGGGATTTACCCTCCATTCGCTGGAAAATTGCAATACCCACATTGACCTCACCCAGCCTGGGTTGGGCCGGAAAAAGCCAACGATACGTGGTGTTCCCAAGCGGTCACCCATCTAAGTACTGACCACGCCCGACGTTGCTTAACTTCAGTAATCTGACGGGAACTGGTGTATTCAAAGTGGTATGATCTTTGGCTGGAGCTAGAATTTTCTGGTCAAATTTTCTCGTTTCCGGAATAGCATGGCTGTAGAAAGGAGTGCCCTGAAATAATATGAAAGCGGTTCCGGGGCATAACTTTTTTTTTTTAAAAAAAAATAAGAACCCTCTTTCATCAAGGACTCCTTGAACAGAATCTAGTGATAACTAATAATATTGTGATCTAAGTGTGATACATTAGACAAGGAATTGAGTGTCCTAAAATTGAGAAAATTCAATGGTCATATAAAAGTTTCCCCCTCAAGAGGAAAACGATTTTACAACCATCCCTCATTTTCATAATTTTTTAAGGTCATTTTTGGTTTAATTAATTCGAAGGCAAACCCGGCACTTTTGCAATGCCAATGTCATTAATATGAGAATGTTTATTAATTAAAATCAGAATGGCGGAGAACTATATACGAGAATGTATAGAGACAATTTACTATATCCATAGTGAAAATACTCATTTTCACTATGGATATAGTAAACTTAATAATTTTCATTCCCGAATTAGTAAACAATATATGCTTTGCTTATATAAGGATGTTTCAATTGTTTTCATTTTTTTAAATTTTCGACTACAATTTTTGGGTTTGTAGAAATTAAGCCTTGTTTTTTTTTCAAGAATAAACCTTTTTTGTATTGAATGATGCACAAGATTCATTGTCGTGGAACTGTGTTCGTTACAAGTGCAATATGATTTATAAGATTTAAAGTAATTACCAGAAACATCTGTCAGACTAAAAATCAAATCCGTTTAGAAATTTAAATAAATTTAATAAGGGTGTGTGTATGTCTATCAAAAAAGAAAAAGAGGGGTTCGTGAAGAAAAAGTTACGCCTTAACGCAGCATGATTTTATCTTGCTTCGGGCTGTGTAGCTTCCCATGAAAACTTATAATGAATCATTTGAGATGGAAAAATCCGGTGTTTGTTAATTTTAATAAAAAAAAAAACTGATAAAGTAGAAATTGAGGAGATTGAACTTTCAAATCAATCCTTTGAGTGTCCTCAAGCTTAATTAGATTATAGTTTGATCGAAAAGTTTCAGGACTTTTCAAATTTCGTGGGTTGTGTAAGAGCCAAGACTTTTTTTGGTTTATTATTTTCAATAAGTATGAAGAATCACACTTTTTACCAAAACAAAGCGACAGAATCTGGGAGCAACAAAATTTGATATTATACGTTTCAAGGTAGGTAGAATCCAAAAATCGAATAAAAAAAAATCCGTTTGTCCACCGCCGCCGTCCGCATGACGTAAGCCGTAATGGGCACTTTAGCCACTTAGCGTTGACCGATGTGGATGAAATTTGGTATATAGATCCCATCTGGACTCTAATTGTGCCCCGAAACTTTGGGTGCAATCGAATACACCTTTGGCGATTTTTGCCGCTTTTTAGTGGTTTTCAGTATTGCTGTCTAAAAGAAGAATGGTAAGAGCTAGAGATTTGAAATTTTGTATGTGTGTCATATTTGGGGTCTCAGCTTGCTCCGAAACTTCAATCAAATATACCGCTGGCGGTTTTTACTAATCCTGTCTAAAAAGAGAATGGTAAGATCCAGAGACTTCAAATTTGGTAGGTGTGTCAAATTTAGGGTCTAATTACGCCCCAGACTTGGAATCGTCACGAGAACCCCCCTACTTTTTTTTGGGGTGGGTACCCTCCCAAAATTTTTTTTGCTAGAAAAATAATAAACCCATGTGTCACATTGGCAGAGTTTTTTTTTTTTTAATTTGGCTGAACGTCTCTTTAACATCTATTGGTCATTCAAGACAGGGGGTTTCACCCCCCAATCGCTGGAAAATTGCAAACCAGCTACCCACATTGACCTCACCCACCCTGGGTTGGGCCAGAAAAATAGCCAGGATCACGAGGGCTTGAACTCACGTGGACACCCACTTGTTACAACCTCGCTGGACATTGCTTAACTTCAGTTATCTAACGGGAACTAGTGTATTCAACGTTCTATAGACGCTGGTTACGAAACAACCTAAATCAAAACATATACATAGTTCATGATACAGGTAATAATATACCTGTATCAGCATACAACATCAAAGTCCTACACTCCAAACCTAAAAATCCCTATAAATTATACCTTTATGAAACCCTGGAAATTAAAAAAGCTGTTGAAAGTGGTAAAAAAGTAATGAAGGTTGAAAATACTATATCTTCACTTGACTAAAAAATATTAAAGATGTTAAAGAGCCAACTAGTTTCGTCCTCTTCTGAGAACATCATCGGACCTAGTGTCAGAGAAATTATCTTATGAGGTATTGGAAAAAAAAAGGAGAAGAGGGGTAAGTTTTCTCTCTCTCTCACATACATATACTCTCTACTCAAGGCACAGTCCAATAACTCATAAGATAATTTCTGTGACACTAGCTCCGATGATGTTCTCAGGAGAGGACGAAACTAGTTAGCTCTTTAACATCTTTAATATTTTTTAGTCAAGTGAAGATATAGTAATTTTCAACCTTNTTCAGATGATTGCGCGGTATGACGAACCGCGCGGCTCAAGATCTATCTAAATAGTGCATATTGTCTACATGACCTCGCAGTGCGCTTTGTTCCACGCGGTACTAGTTCTACAAATTTGTATTGACTTGTTCAGTTAATTCGCGTGGTTTGAGACGAAATAAAGTAGCCAAGTAGATATTTTGATGCCAGACTTCCACGCGTACATAAGATGTTATGTGAATGCTTCTCCCGTGCGGTACCACGCGATCATCTGAACTTACCCTTGCCGCGCCGCCGGGACACAATTCTCAAACTGATCACAAATTCCACTTCAAAGGGATAGTAAGAGGGTACCTTATGTACCCACACTGACCAATTTGCTTATGTTGCAATACTCGTTTCTTTATTAAGTTCCTAGTTAGTAGGTACCTACTTGTACTTTCCTAAATTAGATTTTACTACATACTTTGAAGAGTTGGGAGCCCCGTCAAAATGATATGTTTTTTTCAATTGTCAACTCAGAAATGTCGAAATATCTAGTGTAAGTTGTCAAAGCGCGGGGCCCGTAGCACGTGCTACAAGTGCTACTATTGTTAATCCGGCCCTGCCTTTAGAATAAGAAAATGAAAAATTGAATGACGAAAAAAGGACTTTTTCTTTTCAAGAAAAGTTTTTGAGTTTTGGGGATTTGATGATGAATTAGAATAACGAGATGTCTCAATGTCTCATACATAATACTCTCAAATATCAGCATCCTTTTCTTATTTTGTCTCGCTATAACGAGACGGATGGAGAAGCTGTCTTAATGTCTCATACATAATGTGCATCGTTTTGTATCTGGTGTTGGAGGTACTGGTAAATCATATCTTATTAAAACTTTAAAGACTTGATCAAAGTTCTCATTGGGATAAATGGTGGCTCCCAAAGCACCAACAAGAGTTGTTGCCTACAATATGGAAGGCATAACAATACATCGGCTCTTACAACTTGCAATTGAGCACGGTAAAACACCGGAATATAAACCTCTATCGGATACAGTATCAAAGTTCTACGAGATAATTTGAAAGATTACAACTCATCATCATCATCATCGATGAAATTTCAATATTCTCAAATCTAACCCTCCTGTACATTCACTTTCGTCTGACTGAGTTTTTCGTGGTAATAAATGGAGGAAACGCCTTTCANTCAAAGTTCTCATTGGGATAAGAGTTGCCGCCTATAATATGGAAGGCATAACAATACATCGGCTCTTACAACTTGCAATTGAGCACGGTAAACCACCGGAATATAAACCTCTATCGGATACAGTATCAAAGTTCTACGAGATAATTTAAAAGATTACAACTCATCATCATCGATGAAATTTCAATATTCTCAAATCTAATCCTCCTGTACATTAACTTTCGTCTGACTGAGTTTTTCGACAGTGGTAATAAAGAGGAAGACTGGTTTGGCGGGCTGCATGGTTTAGTATTAGGAGATCTTCTCAAATTGCCTCCTGTAATGGAGGAACCGCCTTTCATGAAATTGGATCCATTAAAAATTGAGTTCATAGCGTATGATCTTTCGATATTTGGAAAGAATTATTTACTTATGATGAACTCACAATAAACGTAAGACAATGTTCTGACTCTAAATTCGCCAAATTGCTGGGCAGACTCCGGACAGGTCATTTAAACAATAGTGATTTCAAATTGTTGAATTCACGCCTTGTATATATCCAAAATTCAAGACCAGATGTCCGATTGAAAGAATTTGCCAAAAAGTTCCTTTATTTAACGAAAGATCCGTTGAGAATACTACCAACTTGCGAAAATTTTCGAGCATTGAACCAAGTATGCTTGGACCTCCAAATTGAGGAGGAAATAATCGAAGCTGGTGATTCATTTGACGGACAGAAAAGGATCAAAGGCAGAAAAAAATTAAAGACTTTTGAAAATTATAGTTCAAGAACAGCAGGACTTGAAACTAAATTGAGATAGAAATTAAAGTGCAGGGTCTGGTTAATGGTTCTCCATCAGTTACGATTGAGGCATTTTAGTATAATATTGATGGAAATCTTGAAACTATCCAGATAAAAACATTGTCAATTTGGAAAGAATTCAAGTCGAGTTTGACGCATGACCTGGTGCTGTTATAATAAGAAATGAATTTCCCATTTGTGTTTCTTACGCCATCACCATACATAAATGAGGAGGAATATCACTTTCTTCGCGTGTGCTTGATGTTGGACAATCTATATTTGCACATGGACAGACGACCTATGTCGCTTTGTTAAGAATAATAACTTTAGTAGGTCCTCGTATATAAACTTTGATCCTTCAAAATGTAAAGCTTCCAAAGAAGCTATAGATGAGTACAACAGGTTAAGAGAAAACTCTGTCCTTACGTTCCTATCATCAACTATGAAGAATCACACTTAACACAATTAACCAAAACAAAGCGACAGAATCTGGGAGCAACAATAAAACATTTAGAAGAAATACAGGCAGAGATCATTCCACCTGCAGAGTTGATTTGCTTCACGGGATTTAATAATACAGATGGTGTATTCTGCTATGCAAATTTTGCTGAAAATATTGAAGGAGACGAGCAATAACACATTAACGCGAACCGCAAAATCTTTTGTCTCCCAGTATGAAAATAGCAGACATTTGAGGAGCTGCATTTCAGAACCATTTTCTTCTGTTGAACTACAAGATGTCAATGATTTTCGTGAGAGAATACTTCTGCAATATCCTGATATTCAGGAGATGTTCTGATTTACTCTACTCAGTACTCAAAGGTGTGTAAATGCAATCATGACATTAGATTTGAAGAACCGGGCAGTACTCATATACAACACCTTCCATTGCTCGGTTGGAAGAATGCCCTCAAAGAGAAGCACCTGGACTAGAATATTATACGAGCAGCACTATTGTTGTTCTCGGGGCACATTACAGGAACAATATGAAATTAGTCATCACAGTCAATATCTTATCCCCCAAGAAACACAATAGGAATTCTAATATTTTAAAATCAAAACAACTGAGTGTGCAGTGGTCAAGAGCGTGTTTTTGTAATCCGAGATCATTGGTTGAACGCCATGGTGGTTTCGTTTTATTTTATCAACCTCTCGAATATTTTATGATGCTGAGGGTATTCCAGAACCTGATTTAGCGAACCGCGATCATTGGTTGACTTATCAACTGAGCAAAGGAAACTAAGAGAAGACTGTCATGGTACACAGACTCTTGACGTCCTTTTTCACACAAAGCGTTTTTCGGGGATTCTATTTATACAGGTGACAAATAAATTTTGAAATATATTAATTTTATAATTAGTATATCGTAATGGCTACCATTTGTCTATGAAGTAGGCTCGTTGAGATATGCTCCGTTGATCATTTGCCTTTGAAAAATCCAAAATAGTTTGGGATATTGATACGCTAAAATTATGCAATCACTGAACTGATTTGTTTTGAATTTGTTTACCCTTTGAAGCTTAACCGCAAAAGTTTCTACTACCGATAGATAATGTTAGCCTTTACCTTCCATCGATTTACAATGTGAATTTTGAGAGGACACAAGTTATTATTCCGAGCTTTTAGAATTATATTGCTGACCTTTTAGATGGATGGATGCTTATTTATTTATAGCTATGCTTATTTATAGCTAATTTTATGATATAACTTTTCAGTCTGAACTTAAAACTAAAGCTTTTGCAGAAAGTTCGCACAAGATGACATTTTAATATTGCTATTCATAATGTATGTAAAAGATGTCATGACGATGCACTAAAAGGTGAACTGAAAGGAGATGGGTTGGGGTGCAGGAGGGTCACAATGCAATTTGTAATGCAGGTAAAAGAGAGGAGCCTCAAGATGACTACTGTTTAAGAGAGGAACATCAAGATGAGTATTGTTTAGAGAGGAGCACCAAGATGACTACTGTTTAGAGAGGAACACCAAGATGAGTACTGTTTAGAGAGGAGCACCAAGATGACTACTGTTTAGAGAGGAGCACCATGATGACTACTGTTTAGAGAGGAGCACCAAGATGACTACTGTTTAGAGAGGAGCACCAAGATGACTACTGTTTAGTATTTGGAGGACGGAATTTCATCGTCGCGTCGGATTCCATTATAAGAAATTAACAAATTGAAATAATTTTGATTAGCAAAAATAAATGAACTGAACTTTAGCCAACGATCATACCACGTTGAATAGACCAGTTCCCGTCAGATCACTGAAGTTAAGTAACACCATGTATCGTTGGCTCTTTTTTCCGGACCAACCCAGGCTGGGTGAGGTCAATGAGGGTAGCTGGTTTGCAAGTTTCCAGCGAATGGAGGGAAAAACCCCCGTCTTGAATGACCAATAGATGTTAAAGAGACGTTAAACCAAATTTCTTCTTTGAACTGAACTTTGATATTTTAATACTTGACTGAAAAAGTTGATATGCACAAAAATTCCAAAATAAAATAAATTTATGTTGGCTATAAGGGTACGCCACAAGTAGTTTAATGGACGTGAGTTCAAACGCACCCAACCCAGGGAATTTCATCCTCATTAATTAGAAATATTTTCCACTATTGGCCAAATTTCATTAATTCATTACAGTAGTGTATCAATTAGCAAGCAAATTAGGGCTGACGTTTTATCTCATTTGGTTGGAAACTCGTCGGCGTTATCTTGATTCGTGGATTCAAACCTAATAGAAGCTCGAATCATTATAACCTTTCAATGTTATTAACCTTCGGTTTACGACCACGTAAAAAAACACCCCAAGAAAATTTAATATTTTTTTTTAAGTTATACTTCTTTAGGCGCGTTATGAAAAAATGTTGAAAATTTTATTTTTCTGTGACGCGAGAGCGTCACGCAAATTCCGTGACTCGACAGCGTCACGCAAATTCTGTGATGTATGCACTCTAGGTCCCATCCCTATAATGTTAAGCTACACCAAGTAGGGACAAACAATGGATGGGTGGGAACAAAAAAGTTCACGTTTTTCGACCTAAATGACATTCTTTCTCGAAATTTGTCGCGACGACATATCAACTAAAAGCGAGAAAGTTTTAGGTGACATCTTACTCCTTCATTTAGGACATATTTTGCAACTCTAATGTTAAGCTACACCGAGTAGGGACAAACAATGGATGG
>CM022877.1:442774-456374 GCA_012654025.1 Pachypsylla venusta
CATTTTCCTTTTATTTTGCAGAATATTATACAGTAAGTACCTAAATGCTATATTTTGTAACTAATCATTTTCCTTTTATTTTACAGAGTATTATACAGTGCTATATTTTATAACTAATCATTTTCCTTTTTGCAGAGTATAATACAGTAAGTACCTATTATTCCCCCTTTTACTATTATAATGTTATCCGGTTTTCTCTCATTTTGATAGAGATAGGAATATTTAACTTGCATTGTAATGTGTCTGAGGTTAGACACCTCTGAAACACAATAAATAATAATAATAGCTAACATCACTATTGACGTTCCAAATCACTATTCCAAGTGATTTGGAATGTCAGCTAAAAAGTTAATCTTTTCTTGTATCAATATTTTGTGTGCACTTCAGTTCTAAATTTGTATTAATAGTACGGCCTAAAATGTTTATGATGTTTGGCAAAAGTTTTAGAGAGAATTAATTTCAAAACATTCTGTATTTAGACGGTTAATATTAATATACAGAGTGTTCGAAAAGTCTCGCAACGGATTTTTTTTAGTGAAGATTTCATGTTAATACGTTCAGATCAATAAGTTTTGCATTTTTACTTTGTCTTCCTCATACGAAGTATATAGATACCTATCTGTAAAGTATTGTAAAGGTAAAAATGTTGATGAGCCAGCGTCTATGGCACGTTGAATACACCAGATCCCGTGAGATCACTGAAGTTAAGCAACATTCAGCGAGGTTGGACCATGTGGTTGTTCACTTGGTTTCGCGCCCTCGTGATGCTGGCTATTTTTCCGTCCCAACCCAGGCTGGGTGAGGTCAATGTGAGTAGCTGTTTTGCAAGTTTCCAGCGAATGCAAGGTAAAACCCCCGTCCCGAATGACCAATAAATGTTAAAGAGACGTTAAGCAAAATTAATAAACAAAAGTTGATGTTTGCTTGGTTTAGGTAGGTAGGTATAAACTTGATGTTTGTTTGGTTTAGGTAGGTAGGTATAAACTTGATGTTTGCTTAGTTTAGGTAGGTAGGTATAAAAATAGCAACGTCAACCCAAACTTTTACCTTTAACCCTAACTTTTTCTCTCTTATTTAAATTATTTCCGGAAAATTTCTTAAGCTTTTGATGTCTCCCCTAGTTTTCTATTTATTTTTATTTAAAGTGTTTGAAAATCACATGATAGAATATAAAGACACTAAAATGAATATAAATTGCCCGAAATTGTCTAAATTGCCTTTTTCAAAAGGGGATTCGAGATAATAAAGAAAAGTGAAATATAATTTGTATGTTTCCCTCATTTTTTAGGTTTAAAGACTTTAAAAAGTCATTTCCAGTTTCAGAAATGTGAAATTGAGCATTACTGAGGGGTATTTGTTCCACAATATCTGCAATAAAATTAATTGAATTTCTGTTCTTCCACGCTTTTATAGCGAAATTTCTATTTGGAATTTTCTTGATTACAGAACATCTTTATGTAATCAAAGTTGCACACATTTTCTACACTCTTGTCTAGGAGATATCGTAGTAATTGTACACCCGGCGAGGCGCTGCGTAGGAGAACATGATTTGCTTTAAGTATATTAAGTACTAGCTGTTTTCCCGTGCTTCGCTACGGTTACAAAATTCAACAATTTCGAGCACATGAAATTAAATCTCCTCAATTTTAGATTTTTGCTGGAACCGACCCCCCAGAGTGAAAACGGCTCCCATTTAGAAAATTCAATATTTTACTCAAAGATATTTCTTTTTGCACTGCGGAACACCTTCGTATAAAATTTCAGCTTTCTCGCTCATCGGGAAGTGATATTTCTTAACTATGGGTTTTTTGGTGGAACCGACCCCCAGAGTGAGCACCGCTCCTAGTTAGAAAATTCAATATTTTATTCAAGGATATGACTTTTTGTATTTCGGAACACCTTTGTATCAAATTTCAGCTTTCTCGCTCATCCCGAGGTGGTACTTCTCAATTCCGATTTTTTGGTGATGAAAACCGTCCAAAAATCGGGGAAAAACCGGAAATTTTCAAATTTTATATTTTTTATGCGGTCCTTATATACTATTTTAGGGGGTCTATTCTCGGTCATTTTTCGTTATCTCTTTTAGTTTGCCCAGAAAAAAATTGCAAATATACCCGCTAAATAGCGTCATTTTTGGCGGTAACTTGCTCCCACTTGAACTTAAAATGAACCTACATACTAAAAGGGACCTGTGTGCCAAATTTCAAGTATCTACGTTTAGCCATCATGGAGCTACGTTGATTATCAGTCAGTCAGTCAGCATACTAACTGGGCTTTGCGTTTTATAAGTATAGATATTTAGTCTCGAGGTCTAGACAAAAGATTTAATATTTATAATTCAAAAGCTTGTAAAAATGTAAAAGTAGTGTTTCTTTGAGGTAAGGCTCAAGGAGCTCTTCACAATTTTTGAGGCATTTTTGCATAAGATGTTACCTTTTTAAAAATAATAAATTTTTAAGATTATTTTCATGCGCGGATATAGACCTCTAGTTTTTTTTTTGGGGGGGGGGGGGCAATCGCACAATATACCTAATAGAAAATTTGGAAGGGGATGTACTCGTAACCTAGAGTCCGGGGGTTCGAGTCCTGGGCAGTACTTTTTAATGCAATGTTTATCGAGTTACGACACCTAATTTGTTAAAAGCTGTAGAGCTTACCACAAATACCTTTCATAAGGGTGATAAGCGATTTTATAAGCGTGATGGCGAAAAAATGTGCTATGGCGGATGACAGAATTTTTGACGATTTTTTATTTACGTATTTCTATTTAGTCTCACGATTGCGAATTATTTAGGGGCCCGTGCCCCCCCTCCCACCTCTCAATATGATAAAAGACACAGCGAATCACCATTCATTTGATTTTTTTTAAAAAAAAATTACGTGATTAGCTTTAATAAAATTTGATAAAATTTGAGAAATACCGCCCTCTTAAAAAAACTGGGGGGGCACGTGTCCCCCGTGCCCTCCCCTATATCCGCGCATGATTATTTTTACTGTTTCAATATGAATTGTACCTTTGCAAATAACGAATTTTATTTGCGTTATTTTTAAAATAGTAAATGTAAAATGTAAATTTAGAGTTTCTTTGTGGTAAGACCCAACAACTGCTTCACAATTATGTGGGTATCACAGCATTACTTTAGACTCATGTACTAATAATCTCTTTAAACTTCTAATACTACACCAAATCTTTCTACTCTAGTAATGTCACTACTCTCATTAAAGTAGCTTCACGAGGCTGAGTGCACCCTTAAATCTCAAGAACTAAGTAAACATTTTCTGACCCCGCCGGGAATTAAACCTAGGTTCCGCGTGTGCAAAGCCAGTGATACTCACGAATTCAGGATGACCGCCCCCTATAATTCTTTTTCGTTTAAGCTTTTCTTCGGATATACCTAATACACACTGCATTGTGACTTGTATTGTCTTAATTTTTACGTGTCATTGATTTTTACATATAAAGTCAAATGTCTAAAAACACATTTGTACGCAGTGCTGGATTTATCAATAAGTAAAGTAAGCAATTGCTTAGGTCATCTTGTCTCAGGGGGGCCCACCAAACGTGGTATTACACTTGATAAGAAAGTATGTTTTCTCAGAAAAAAATTTTTTTGTTCAAAAAATAATCAAGTGTTTTTTTCGAGAATGCATGTTTACGTTATTCAAGTTCGGAAGATGTTAGCGTGTTAGTGATTCCCTTATCTTTATGTGTGGTGGTTTGTGGCAACTTCATGAAGTTTTTATTATTATTTAGCAGCACAATATATGAGATTGTGCGTGTCTTGTAAATCTCTACTTTTTGCGAATTCATACTTTAAGGATTCGTTAACTTCATTGACAATTAGTTCGCTTCTTTTGATGTAAGGTATTTTGGCAATATTTCGTTTTTGCTTGAGATGCAAGTTTTCATATTTTGCTTTATAGATGTTAGATTTCTTCATTATTATTATTCTTTAGCAGCACAATATATGAGATTGTGCGTGTCTTGTAAATCTCTACTTTTTGCGAATTCATACTTTAAAGATTCGTTAACTTCATTGACAATTAGTTCGCATCTTTTGTTGTAAGGTATTTTGGGAATATTTCGTTTTTGCTTGGGATGCAAGTTTTCATATTTTGCTTTATAGATGTTAGATTTCTTCATTATTATTATTATTGAACAGCACAATATATGAGATTGTGCGTGTCTTGTAAATCTCTACTTTTTGCGAATTCATACTTTCAGGATTCGTTAACTTCATTGACAATTAGTTCGCTTCTTTTGTTGTAAGGTATTTTGGGAATATTTCGTTTTTGCTTGGGATGCAAGTTTTCATATTTTGCTTTATAGATGTTAGATTTCTTCATTATTATTATTATTTAACAGCACAATATATGAGATTGTGCGTGTCTTGTAAATCTCTACATTTTGCGAATTCATACTTTAAGGATTCGTAACCTTCATTGACAATTAGTTCGCTTCTTTTGTTGTAAGGTATTTTGGGAATATTTCGTTTTTGCTTGGGATGCAAGTTTTCATATTTTGCTTTATAGATGTAAGATTTCTTCATTATTATTATTATTTAGCAGCACAATATATGAGATTGTGCGTGTCTTGTAAATCTCTACGCTTTGCTAATTCATACTTTAAAGATTCGTTAACTTCATTGACAACTAGTTCGCTTCTTTTGTTGTAAGGTATTTTGGGAATATTTCGTTTTTGCTTGAGATGCAAGTTTTCATATTTTGCTTTATAGATGTTAGATTTCTTCATTATTATTATTATTTAGCAGCACAATATATGAGATTGTATGTCTTGTAAATCAATATATGTCTTGTAAATCTCTACGTTTTGCTAATTCATACTTTAAGGATTCGTTAACTTCATTGATAATTAGTTCGCTTCTTTTGTTGTAAGGTATTTTGGGAATATTTCGTTTTTGCTTGGGATGGAAGTTTTCATATTTTGCTTTATAGATGTTAGATTTCTTCATTATTATTATTATTATCAAAAAAGGGTCCTGAGATACTTAGTGCTTAGGGCATCACATACTTTAAATCCGGCACTGATTAACTGTGCTTCATAGGAATGAACTCATAAATCTCATATTTCAGTTTGATCTCTGACTCCATGAGTTCTTTATCAGCCATCCGCAACCCACTCTTTTTCAACCCAATAATTAGTAAGATTTATTCCTTGTGGGAACATCTTTCCCTCCTTGGGGTCCATATTTCCTTCATTTGGTGTCCATCCCACTGCGTCATCAGAGGCAACGAGGCTGTTGATGTAGCAGTTAAACATCTCACAAATCCTTCTCATTCAAATTTATGTTGCCCTGATGATTTTAAATCCTTAATTAAATAAGGATTTTAAATCCTTAATTAAACAGTCCAGCGAATAAACTTAAGACCATCAAATCTGATATTGAACCATGGACATCTAGTTTCCGTTCATTGAAGGCTGAAGAGATTGTAATCGCCCGAATGAGAATCGGCCACACCCGGCTTACTCACGGTTTCCTGTTTAAGAAAACCACGCCTCCAATATGCCAATGTGGGGTTATGCTGTCTGTCCAGCATATCCTGCACTGTCCATCTCTTTCGGGTGCCATGACCTTTCTCCTCCCCCCTTTGATTATATTATTAAAACAGAGAACTATATATTATTTCTACTGTATTATGTGATAGTTTTACAATGTTTTTTTTTTTTTTTTTTTTTTTTTTTTTTTTTTTTTTTTTTTTNTTTTTTTTTTTTTTGAAAAGCCGCTTTTCAAATTTACGAGTATTGTGTCCTATATTTTTCTTTTCACAAAAAAACTATTCTGAAGTTCCATAAAAAACAATTGCTTCATGTTTGCTCTATATCTAACTTAAGACAAATTTGTTTTACGAAAAGATTTTGGGGCGGGAATTGAAAGTGTTAAACACCAGAGTGAGATAACTCATAATGACTAGAGTGAGATAACTCATAATGAACAGAGTGAGATAACTCATAATGACCAGAGTGAGATAACTCATAATGACCAGAGTGATATAACTCATAATGACCAGAGTGAGATAACTCGTAATGACCAGAGTGAAATAACTCATAATGACCAGAGTGAGATAACTCATAATGACCAGTGTGAGATAACTCATAATGACCAGAGTGATAAAACTCATAATGACCAGAGTGAGATAACTCGTAATGACCAGAGTGAGATAACTCATAATGACCAGAGTGAGATAACTCATAATGACCAGAGTGAGATAACTCATAATGACCAGAGTGAGATAACTCATAATGACCAGAGTGATATAACTCATAATGACCAGATTGATATAACTCATAATGTCCAGAGTGAGATCACTCATAACGACCAGAGTGAGATAACTCATAATGACCAGAGTGAGATAACTCATAATGACCAGAGTGATATAACTCATAATGACCAGAGTGAGATAACTCATAATGACCAGAGTGAGATAACTCATAATGACCAGAGTGAGATAACTCATAATAATCAGAGTGAGATAACTCATAATAATCAGAGTGAGATAACTCATAATGACCAGAGTGATATAACTCATAATGACCGGAGTGAGATAACTCATAATAATCAGAGTGAGATAACTCATAATGACCAGAGTGAGATAATTCATAATGACCAGAGTGAGATAACTCATAATAATCAGAGTGAGATAACTCATAATGACCAGAGTGATATAACTCATAATGACCAGAGTGAGATAACTCATAATAATCAGAGTGAGATAACTCATAATGACCAGAGTGAGATAACTCATAATGACACTCTAATATTATCCGTCCAGATAGCGACATTTGATTTTTGACAGATATGTAGATATTATTTTTTTTATTTTTTTTTAATTTGGCTTAACATCTATTGGTCATTCAAGGCGGGGGTTTTATCCTCTATTC
Source organism: Pachypsylla venusta (assembly GCA_012654025.1). Classification (NCBI taxonomy): domain Eukaryota; kingdom Metazoa; phylum Arthropoda; class Insecta; order Hemiptera; family Aphalaridae; genus Pachypsylla; species Pachypsylla venusta. Next base: position 449,676 of record CM022877.1, read on the forward strand.
GATGGAAACTTGCAAACCAGCTAACCACATTGACCTCACCCAGCCTGGGTTGGCCAGGAAAAATGAGCCAACGATACGTGGTGTTCCCAAGCGGTCACCCATCCAAGTACTGACCACGCCCGGCGTTGCTTAGCTTCTGTGATCTGACGGGAACTGGTGTATTCAACGTGGTATGATCGTTGGCTAATGGAAATATTTAATCCAATCGAAGGTTACCCATGCATACGCTAAAAATTGTTTGTCGCCAAAGTGTATGTACTTGATCGGTCTTTTAAAATTTGAATGAAGTCATTTCAAATAGTCTTTAATTTAAAAAAAAAAAAAAGATTCCCTTATCTTACGGATCAGAATTTAAGGTCGATAAATTAATAGCTCATCAATACAAAAGCTACGAAGCTCATATGATTACTTAGTACCTAATAGAATAAATAAAAGCTAGCGTATATGGCACGTTGAATACTCCAGTTCCCGTTAGATCACTGAAGTTAAGCAACGTCCAGCGAGGTTGTACCTTGTGGGTGACCACGTGTGTTCGCGCCCTCGTAATGCTGGATATATTTCCGGCCCAACCCAGGCTGGGTGAGGTCAATGTGGGTAGCTGGTTTGCAAGTTTCCAACGAATGGAGTGTGAAACCCCGTCTTGAATGAAAAATAAATGTTAAAGAGACGTTAAGCCAAATTAAAAAAAAAAAAAAAACGCATATAATTATAGCAGTAAGATCTAAAAGCTCTCTTGCTGTGCTCAGATAAACACTAAAATAAGCAGAGTAAATGTAAATCTCTGTCAAGGTGCTGAACAGATTCAGATAAAAATGTCTTCCGAACAAGTGAACTTAATCAAAATATTAAAAATTTAAAAAAAAAGTTAAAAGCTTGGGGCTGAACAGTGAAAACAATAAAAATTGTCAGAGATTTCTCCTTTTGTTAGCGAAAAAGTTACAAGACAAAATATTTGCACTCGAAGATATTATTATATCATTCAGACAAAGGAAGAAAGTTATCTCACAAGAGCAGCCCTGAGTTCACGGAACAAAACAAAACAGGCCTTTGAATATTTTTATTCTTTTCTAATCCGATTTAATTATTATTTTATACTAGGATTTAAAATGAAAGGGTAGTCCCAGTCCAACAATGAAAAATGAACAAAAAGGAAAAAGATCAGACCATTTGTACAAACCCAGTGGGAACATTCAATACCTCAGTTCCAGATCAACAAAAAACCTCAAAAAGGAAAAAGCTCTGGGTACAATACAATTAGTATTGGGTTCAACATCAGACCATTTGTACAAACCAGTAGGAACATTCAATACCTCAGTTCCAAGCTCTGGGTACAATACAATTAGTATTGCGTTCAACATCAGACCATTTGTACAAACCCAGTAGGAACATTCAATACCTCAGTTCCAAGCTCTGGGTACAATACAATTAGTATTGCGTTCAACATCAGACCATTTGTACAAANTTTGCTACGCCTTTTATCTCTAGAAACATTCGATTATCGGGTGGGGGGGGGTGTAAAGCCCTATATTTACACTTTGTTTACATTATCTCTCTGTGAAACTAGTTGGGTTCAACACCACGACGCTGTTATGGTACCTACTTGGTTTGCCCAGCCCCCCCCCGAAAAAAAATCCTGTATACGCCCCTGATGGATTTAGATTCAAACCAATAAACTCCTGGATACGAATACATCCCTTCAACCAACTAAGCTATTGAAGCTGTTAACACGCCCGTAGACACTAATTGTTCTGATGTGTATGTATACCTGAAATATTAAGGGGTAGTAGGTAGTAGCATACATTGAGTTGAGGACAGGCATATATTTTCATAAAGTGAGTTTCCATTAGATGGACAAGACTGTGAATAAAAGAAAGTTTTTGATCCTATCTACCTATGTAAATAAAACAGATCTCATTCTCACTATCTCATTCTCACTAAACATGATTCCACCTCAGTTTTATATTTTCATGAAGTCAGTTTCCATTACATGGACAAGACTGTGAATAAAAGAAAGTCTTTGATCCTATCTACCTATGTAAATAAAACAGATCACATTCTCACTAAACATGATTCCACCTCAGTTTTATATTTTCATCAAGTCAGTTTCCATTAGATGGACAAGACTGTAAATAAAAGAAAGTCTTTGATCCTATCTACCTATGTAAATAAAGCAGACCCAGTAGGAACATTCAATACCTCAGTTCCAAGCTCTGGGTACAATGCGTTCAACATCAGACCATTTGTACAAACCCAGTAGGAACATTCAATACCTCAGTTCAGGGTCTACAAAAAGCTGAAAAAATTTACTACCCCTTTTTGAAAAAAATATTTTCGAAGCTCCTTCGGAAAACAATCTAGGTTGACGGATTAAATTATAGCGTACCCCTGTAGCAAATAAAAAGTCGGCCCGATTTTTGCGATTTAATGTACAGGGCTAGCGTATTTACTATCATTATTGTTTATAGTGCTGTACTTGTTGACAATGTATCCGCATTTAGCTTGTCCTGCCGTAGGTATAGCCTACCTTGCCGTTTTTTGATATAAACTTAATAATTAGTGGGTTTCACGTGGAAGTAATATAGTTCCCACGTGATTTTGAGTATATCTTACATACCCCTGATCAGCGGAAGAAAAAGTGGTTTTAGTGTTTTGGCGTCTGGTCGTAGGCACACATCCAACGAAAGAGATGTGTGGGGTGACCTAGGGAGTGGCCGACGTCGTTCACACTTCAAAGGGTACTGGTCGGACGGGGCCTCCCTAGCGGGGCTGTGTCCGATTAGCCTGGCGTGTCCAAATGGATTTCCACTGGTCGTTGCGGTGATTGGGGGAAGGGGAGAAAAAAAGAAGAAAAAAAGCCTAACCTGCCTTTTCAACGGAACATACAATAGCTACAAAAGAGTCCTCGCGAGGCTGAATGCTGTTAAAGGGAAGCTTAGCTCCCTCTGACAAACCTATAAACCTTAGAAAAACTTGATCCCAAGTATCAGTAAAGCAGAGACACCTAGTCACTTCCGAACTGACATAGGGATGCACTGTACGACGTCATCTCGAATATGCCAAGGATCATACACAAAAGAAATCATATTGCCAGAGAGATGAAGGTCGACAGCATTATAAAGTCCTGGGAGATTTCCTTAGATGGGAATCAGATCAGTTTTATATATAGGAAGTGATCCATATATATATACTTAAATAAACTTCAAAAACATATCAGAACAAATGAAAATAATAATGACAATTATAATAAGGCTGGTGTATACCTATTGAAGCATAATAAAGATCCTTGCAAAATTTATATCGGAAAAACCAAAAGAAACTTTAAAACGAGATACCATGAGCATATAAATGATTTAAATAAGAATAATGATGACCATAGTGCTTCCAAATTTGCATTACATTTAAAAAAATATATAAAACATACAAATATAAAGAAATTGAAAAATAATATAAATGAACATTTAAATATAATTCGTATTTCTAACAATCATAATGAAATCAATACAAATGAAGCTTATGAAATTTATAAATATAATAACAGTGAAAAATATACATTACTAAATAATCAAATTGAAATTGATAAGGCCAGTGACAATATTCTATTTAAAAAAGTGTTAGACATAGACTGTAAATATTTTGACGGTACTTCGCGTCACTCTACTCAGCACGCGATGAACAATCCTCAGTCAACTTCCATCCTTCGACTCGACTAGACTGATGATGAATCGAATGATTCGAAACTAGCTTCTTTATAAATAATTATAAATAGTGTTTTTGGTAAGTGTTTTGTTTTTATTTATTTAAAAGTTAATATAGGAAGTGCACAAACTAAGAATGGAAATCACCACAATTATAAGATCTGCTTAAGTATTACATCAAACTTCCTACATCCGTATCCAGCAGACAAAGGTCCTCTATCAAACCACTCTTCAAGACATCTCTCAAACCTCTCACAAATCTCCCACAATGCACCCGAAACATGTGTCTCCCCGGGCAGACTTCCATTCGAGTGCTAAACAGGCTCGAATCTATTATTATTAAACTAGTTGAAGGTCCCTATTGAGACTGCTATTATCATTGTGATCTTCATTTACATCTATTGTGACAAAATCACATTCTCACTAAACATGATTCCACCTCAGTTTTATATTTTCACTTCGTACTCATAAGTCATTTTGAAAATTGCAGACATTTCGTTTCCGACATGAAGTAGCTTCCTTTTTCATTTCCGCCATGATAGAATGTTTCCTTGGCACGTTACACGTTAATAATATAATCTGCGAGGGATGTCTTAATTACTGGAAAAATACTTTTATGTACACTTTTTTTTCACTTTTTAAAAATAAAAAATGTATGCTCTGGAAAAAAAGGTTCATTATTGAAAATAATAAACCAATATAGGAGTAGCTATGAAATATTATGATACTAACTCTGCACATGTCTAATACAAAATATGGACTCCTATACAGCGTGTGCCAAATGTCCGAGACCACCTGAATATCTTTTGAACGGTTTTATGTGGAGTTTTGAAATTTTGCGTGGTATTATACCTCAAATTAAACCAATTTTTCAGGGGCGGGTCCCGGGTAAAATTTCCAAAACATGACTTTCAAGAGTGCCTAAAACTAGGCAATTATTTCTAAAAGTTGACGAAGTGTCTAAAACTAAGCGAATTATGTCTAAAAAAACAGGTTCCTCGACATTGGCCTAGTTTTGGTCACTCTTGGAAGTCATATGTTGGAAAATTCAAATGGCCGCCATTTTGAAACCTTACACGCTAGACGTTTAAATTTTTTTGCAAAGTACTTCTAATTCTATTGTCTTTTTGAAAATGTATCACAAGATGGTGTTCGTATTTGAAAAACAAAAGTTGTACCCCCTGGGGCCCACATGGGACCCGCCCCTGAAAAATTTTTCATACCATCAGGTGAATTTGGGATATAATACCATGCAAAATTTCGAATCTCCACATAAAGCCGTTCAAAACACAAAAGGTATTCAGGTGGTCTCGGATTTTTGGGACACGCTGGTTTTGTTACTAGCGTTTTTTTTTTTTTTTTTTACAATTGCATAAACAAAACTAGCGTTTTTCTTGATAGTTTCCTTTTCATGGTTGTAGACGAAGTGGATCCGGAGATATCCGAGATTATTTACCAATGATTTCAAAATTCCACATAAAGCAGTTCAAAAGATATTCACGTGGTCTCGGACTTTTGGAACACCCTGCATTTTACGAAAAGTTGATTGCGCCAGAAGTGAAATAAAAAAAAAAAATTGGCATCACGCACACGGTGGACAAAGTGATCTCAAAACGACAGATAGGTAGTATACTTATCAACTTTTTCCTTCTACAATGCTCGACGAATAAAATTTCTTTGGACTTGTGCACCTGCCGCACGGTGATAATCAAGTCATGGTGGACAAAGTCACACGGTGGACAAAGTGATCTCGAAACGACAGGTAGGTATATTTATCAACTTTTTCCTTCTACAATGCTCGACGAATAAATTTTCGTTGCACTTGTGCACCTACCACACGGTGATAATCAAGTCATGAAGGCACCGTTAGTCTGTGGAGACTCGAAGAGCTCGATTTGCTGAGATTTCCCAATTTGTCTCCGGTTAAAGTTTTATACAAACAAGGCATGACCGTAAAAGCTTTTCCGAACATATTTTTCTCCAACCAAAATGACCGCATGTAGGTATGAACATTTTTCATTTTTGATTGGATTTCCATCTCGAATGCTGCTATCCTGAAGCATACTCGTAGTAGTTATTGCGATATAGCCAGCGTCTATGGCACGTTAAATACACCAGTTCCCTTTCGATCACTGAAGTTAAGCATCGTCCAGCGAGGTTGTACCATGTGGGTGTCCACGTGGGATCGCGCCTTCGTGATGCTCGTGGCTATTTTTCCAGCCAAATCCTGGCTGGGTGATGAGAGAAAAAAAAAACAATTTGAAGAATGTGATAAGCAACATGCTTTATTTTACGATAAGTACCTATTGCTGCCTCGGAAGCTCAGTGGTTAAGCGCTCGCCTGGTAAACAGGAGGGCGTGGGTACGCAAAGATGTGTGCTATGCCATAAGATAAGTGATTATGTGGCTATCTAGAAGTACCGATATACAGATATGCTTGTATTTCAACATTAGTTGTGCTAAATTAGAAGAGTTTTTTTTTTTTTTTTTTTTTTTTTTTTTTTTTTTTTTTTTTTTTTTTTTTGTCAATTAGCATTGATGCACAAAACAAACAAAAGATAAAGTTTTACGCCAAGAATCTTCAAGATTCAGCATCTGTTTCATGTAAGATGAAATTGAATAAAGTTTCTACAAAAAAAATCTGTGTCAATAGTAAACAGACTCGTTTGAGATTAGTGTTTTTGTCAAAAACAATAACAGATTAGCAGTTTAATCGGATTTCTAAAGAGTTAAAATACTTAGGTACCTACTTGATTCATTTTGTACGAGTACCACTTTATCAAAGTGTCTAATGAAACAATAAGGCTAGGTTCACATGACCGGGCGGTACCGCGACGTAACCGCGCGGTAAGACGAACCGCGCGACACAAGATCTATCTAAATAGTGCATACTGTTTACATGACCGCGCGGTTCTAGTTCTACAAACTTGTATCGATCTGTTCATTTGATACCGCCCGGCAGGGGCGTACACAGGATTTTTTTTCGGGGGGGGGGGGGGGGGGC
>CM022877.1:456586-492756 GCA_012654025.1 Pachypsylla venusta
TTACCATCAGATCGGTTCAATGAAAACCTGCCTGTTAACTCTCCTGTTAACTTTTAAGTCTCCTGGTGAAACCCACCCAGCTTATTTCAGTTAAAAATGTAATTATTATTAAACACTCTAGTCAACTAGTTAACACATAACACAAACCACAAACAATAATAGGTAACTTAAAATTTGAAAATATGTAGAAAAAAAGTTAAATCGCCCTAACTTAGCACTTTGTTATGTAAACCTTTCCGAAAAAGTGTTTTCTGCGTGACATTGAAAAAGAAGCACAGGGTTAGATGATATACACTCGCGTTTCACATTTGATGGCTTATCTCGAAAAAATTTCGGGGGGGGGGCTATAGCCGGCCAGCCCCCCCCCCTTGTGTACGCCCATGCCGCCCGGCACCGCGCGGTCATGTGAACCTAGCCTTATAGACGTATCCACAGTGGGGGGCGGAGGTTGCATTTACAAACACTAGCTGAAGCCCCCAACTTTGTTTCCGTCTTTTCTTAATATATATTAAGAACCAGTAAACTGGTTGTATATTTCACCAGAAAACCCCTTTTTACATGTAACAAAAATACAAAAGCCGAAAATACAAAATAAAAATAGATAAAATGACAATAAAAATAAGAAAAAAAGGCAAAAAAATTAAAATTCAAAATCAATGTTCTCATTAGCTGCCCTCAGTATTCTTTTGAGGGGGCAGATAGTACGTATAATTAGTGCCGCATGTTTGTTCATAGAATATTTTGGCCCTTCTAAGTCTGCGATGACAATCCAAAAACAACAAGCTCAATAAACTACTGCAGTCAATCTGGCCAGCAGGGCCGGATTAAATTTCCGCGGGGCCCGTAGCACTTTCACAGAGCGGGGCCCCCTCCACCCCCCCCCTTTCGCCGGGCGCCGTCGGAAGTTTAGCGATTGAGGGCTAATATGGCATAATGGCTATGGCAGGACACTGATTTTAAAATATAGTGCGACCTTCCAGCTTGTACAGCAATCATAAATATTGGTATATTTCGTAAACATTAACATCTGATAATCGAATTATTTGTTGCCAAGAAGGAGCGTAGAGCGTACACGCCTTTTCTCATCAACTAAGTGAATTGCCTATTTTTACTTGTATTACTGCCCATACGGTGATTTTAGAATAAGAATGATAGAGAGGACCGTACATTTTTCCCCCTGGCCTGGATTTTCCGTCTACGGCCCTGAGTGTACCTATACTAACCAATTTGCTTGTTGCAATACTCGTTTCTTTATTAAGTTCCTAGGTAGTAGGTACCTACTTGTACTTTCCTAAATTAGATTTTACTACATACTTTGAAGAGTTGGGGGCCATGTCAAAAGGATATGTTTTTTTCAATTGTCCACCCAAAAATGTCGAAATATCTAGTATAAGTTGTTAAAGCGCGGGGCCCGTAACACGTGCTACAAGTGCTACTATTGTTAATCCGGCCCTGCTGACCAGATATTAACTTTTGTAGAAATCTTGAATCAGCTTGAAGACGACGCTGTTCTAAAGAATCAAGATTGACTGCAACAGTGGGAAAACGGTTGAAATAGAATAGAAATGTCTTTCGGTTCCTATCGAGGACATTATGATGGACCTGATAACCACACAACACACGCATATTCCAACAACGAACGAACGAGAGAAACATACAAAAGTCTAAAAGAAGGCGAAGACAAACCCTTCGACCTTCGACGTTCTATAAATCTTGCCGAGAAGCCTATGACAGCGCATGGAAATGTTTCTTGTTTGAGCAGCAAACGAAAGTTTGCTATCCAAAACAAGGCCCAAATCTTGATTTGTTTAACACAATACAAAGGCTGAGAATCTATATAATACTGGAAGTCAATCGGCTCATTTCGGCGAGAAAAGACAATAACGGCAATTGTGGGATTCGGCACAAGGCCCGAATGGGAACAAGTTTTTACCGGAACCAATTTTTACGGGAGGCACTATTGTAACATTACAGAGAATTTTCATTTCTTTTGTAATGTTTAATATAAGCGTCAAGATGAAGATCCCCCAAACCAGAGAGGTTAGGAAACGTTTTGATCGGCCATGCCTCGATAATGAAATAATAGTGGCTCCCGTAAAAAATTAATTACTACATAGGTAAATGTTGGCTCCCAAAATCTTAATTACTACATAGTTAAATGTTGGCTCTCGTAAAAATTTGCTGCCGTAAAAATTGGCTCCGGTAAAAACTTTGGTTCGAATGGGGACAAGATTTTACGGGAGCCACTATTGTAACATTACAGAGGATTTTCATTTTGTTTGTAATCTATACTTATAAAACGCAAAGCCCAGTTGGTATACTGACGTACTGAATGACTGATAATCAACGTAGCTCCACGATGGCTAAACCTAGAGACTTGAAACTTGGCACACAGGTCCCTTTTAGTAGGTATGTAGGTGCGTAATAAGAAAGGAAAAAAAATAAGTTCATGTGGAAGCAAGTTACCGCCAAAAATGACGCTATTTAGCGGGTCTTTTTGCAATTATTTTCTGGGCAAACTAAAAGAGATAACGAAAAATGACCGAGAATAGATCCCCCCAAAATAGTATATAAGTACCCCATAAAAATTATAAAATTTGAACATTTCCGGTTTCTATCCGATTTATGGACGGTTTTCACCACCAAAAAATCGGAATTAAGAAGTACCACTTCGAGATGAGCGAGAAAGCTGAAATTTGATACAAAGGTGTTCCGAAGTGCAAAAAGTCATACCCTTGAATAAAATACTGAATTTTCAAACTAAGAGCGGTGTTCACTCTGGGGGTCGGTCCCACTAAAAACCCATAGTTAAGAAGTATCACTTCGGCATAAGCGAGAAAGCTGAAATTTTATACGAAGGTGTTCCGCCGTGCAAAAAGTAATATCTTTGAGTAAAATATTGAATTTTCTAAATAGGAGCCGTGTTTACTCTAGGGTCCACCAAAAATCTAAAATTGAGTTGTTGAATTTTGTAACCGTAGCGAAGCACGGGAAAACAGCTAGTGTTCAATATAGGCGTCAAGATGAACGTCCCCCTAACCAGAGAGATTAGAAAATTTTTGTACGGCCATGCCTCGATAATGAAATAATAATGGATCCCGTAAAAACTTAATTACTATATACGTAAAAGTTGGCTCCCGTAAAAATTTGTCTCCGGTAAAAACTTGTCCTCATTCGAGCCTTGTGCCGCGTCCTTTCTTCGTATCTGTAGAATGCCTCTTAATTTTTGCAAATATCGGAAATTTTGTCATAGCGGAATCTAGTGGTCTGAAAGACAATTTTCCAAGCGCTTCTATAATTTTAAGATTCTGTAAGTAGGAAGGTGTTCTCACACTCACAGAGTTATTGGGCGGAGCGAAGCGTAGCCTTATACTCCCTATAAACTGCAAACTTTTGTTACCCTACTCCTCCGAAACTACTCAACCGAATTTTACGAATTTTTTGTTTTTATATTCTGCATAAACCCAAGGGTGCATACATCTATTTTTGGAACAATATCTTGAACCGTTTCCGATTTTTCGGCCGATTATTTTCCGTTTCAAATAGGACCTACTACTCAACGGCATGATGCATTCAAGAAAGGTGCGGTATTCTCAAAAAATCTTGTTTTAACGGAATAATGGAGCAATATGCTAAAGTTTATGTGGTACCCGAAAATTCGAGGTGAAATGGATGGCTCCGACCGTTTTTGTCCACGGACACACCTAGTTAATGAACACTTATACAACAAAATAATCACTTTTCCAAGAAACAAAATTGGTTTCTAAAAGTTCACGTAAAATTTGTCTTTACTTCAAAGAATTTATATCAATTTGTATGATAATGAAGATACAAGTTGGATTTGCCTCTAGGGAGTAATTAAGGTTTGGATTTCACCTGAAAATGTAAATTTTTGTAGAAACATTTTTTTTTTTTTTTAATTTGGCCTAACGTTATGGTGATAGAACGCAGTGGGGAGTAGAAAGCCAGTGGTAGAAGAATGGATGGGAAGAAAAAACCCTGCCCTATCAGAAATCAAGAGAATATAATAAAAATAATCGATCAAAATATTCGCACTCAAGCACTGTTTTTTTAGAGAAAACGTATCTACACTTCTCATAAAACCTAATCTGACCTTACAATTTTCTATTCCCCGGGCAAAGATGTTAGGAAACATTTCCAAAGCAATGTTCGTAAGAAATTACATTTTTTCCTTTTTGCAAGGGAAGTTCCTCAATCTAAAGGGGCGTTTACACTGCCTGAATATCCCCGAGCATCGAGCGTTCGTGATCGTTGCTCGTCAGTTTTCAACGAGCACAAACACACGAGCCCTCTGTTTACACTGCTGGGGCATTTCTGAGATGGCACCCGCGCTATCCGAAATTGCGTTTTCCGCGTCGGTTATCACCATTCTAGACCATCTGGCGGAGGAAAAGCGAAAAAGAAAAAGGCGTCGCATGTGGGAGTCGTCATTTTTAAAGAAAATAAATTACTCCCTATTGCTGAAGGAATTTATGGTCTGACTGCCACAGCCCGGGGTGCTTCGCACACAGAAAAATTAACAAACGGTTCTTTTCATGTTTCCACTGCATCAGTCAAATACTAAAAAGCAACAACACCACACACAAAATAGGAGACGTGTATGCTTCAACAGCTAGGCGAGAACTAGATTCATAGAACAGCATTCGACGAATCCCGAGGTGTTTACACAGAGCGAGCGGCGAACGAGCATCCCTTTGATGATTCGCCGGAAAACCGACATCGCGGTGATCAGGCTCGAGCACGAACGAGCATTCGCTTCGAACTTGATCGGCTCGCGGCGACTGTTTACACTGCCTGAGCCTCGACCTTGTTCGTGACGAATGCTCGGGCAGTGTAAATAAGGCTTAAAATTCTTTCGGTGTCGGGTCCTGCCAATTGAGATTTCCACTCATTAGGAACGATTCCAAGATACGAGAATATACATTCATGTTAATAATAAGAACGTTACAGTAAAGGGTTGATAGGAGTGCAACTAAGCAGTCTTTTCCTATAAAGTTTTCATGTTGATTACAAACGTGTAAACCCCGTTGAATGTTGTGAAAAGAAGAAAAATAAAAAGGTATATGACAAGTCAGAGTCATAATTCATACATATTTCTTCTTGGGAATAAATGCAAAAAAAAAAAAAATCGTTGAGGAAAAAGGTCAATGCCCATCCGATGCAATAAGAAAATAAAACACTTTTACCTGACGGACATTATAAAAATCTAGATACATATAAATATGTAGCTAGGGTACTTGAATAATTTAATAATATACTTGAGAAAGTTATTATATTGGTTTATTATTGTCAATAATGAACCTTTGGAATTGTCACGAAAAAAAAAATTATCCCCCACAAAATTTGACATTATACGTTTCAAGGTACGTATAAAAAAATTGAATAAAAAAATTCCTTTTGCCACTTAGCGTTGACCGATTTGCATGAAATTTGCTATATAGGTCCCATATAGGTTCTAATTGTGCCCGAAAATTTGGGTTCATCCAAGGGCGTAGCCATCACCTCGCCTGGGGGGGGAGCTTTAAAGCGGTTTTAATTAATCCTGTCTAAAAAGAGAATGGTAAGAGCCAGACACTTCAAATTTAGTAGGTATGTCAAATTTAGGGTCTTACGCCCCAGATTTGGAATCGTCACGAGACCCCCTCAATTTTTTTTGCCCCCAATTTTTTTGGGGGGAGGGTGCCAAAAAAGGTGTATTATTTTTTGCCAGAAAAATAATAAACCAATGGGTCATATTGGCAGAGTTTTTTTCTTTAAGGAAAGATTTTTTTAATTTTTTAAAATTTTCATCGTTCGACTATTTCATTTCAGAAAATTAAAATAATTAAAAAAATCTTTCCTTCCAGGAAAGAAAAAAAAATATATACCTATAAAGTCTTCAAAGACATTCACATACTTGAGAAAGAGTTTGTCACACAGACGTGCATTGCATTTGTGTTTACTACCCAGAATCGGTGGTGGATTAAGGAAAAAGGCCCGTTCGAAAATTTCCTAAGAGGGCGCAGTTGTTTGGTATATATTAAGGGTATTTATAAATCAAGTAAAAAAAATTGTGAAATTTAATGCAATAAAAACAAAATTATGTATTTTGAATCCTTCCCTTGATTTTCGTTCAGTAAGAATCTACCTACCGTCTGAACCGAAAAATGCATAACTATTCAGTTGTACGAAAATTTTGAGTTTCAAAAACCACGCAAAACATGGAATTCGAACTCAGAACTGCTTAATCGTAAGTCCATTTATTCACTTTTTTTTTCTTCGACAAGAATTCTAAAAATATCTATCTGTAGCCAACGATCGTACCACGTTGAATACACCAGTTCCCGTCAGATCACTGAAGTTAGGCAAAGTCGGGCGTGGTCAGTACTTGGATGGGTGACCGCTGGGGAACACCACGTATTGTTGACTCTTTTTTCCGACCCAACTCAGGCTGGGTGAGGTCAATGTGGGTAGCTGGTTTGCAAGTTTCCAGCGAATGGAGGGTAAAACCCCCGTCTTAAATGACCAATTAAAGAGATGATAAGCCAAATTAAAAAATAAAATAAATATCTATCTACCTTTGAGGCTCGGAAAACTGGTTTTACATGTATTTTCCCAAAGGTGCACATTAAAGGTGAATACTCTGTATACAAACACGAGTTGATACACCACAACTTCCCGTCTATCTTTTTCTGTGTCAGTAGAATTCCATATAGCAAAAATTCTGTCGGCAGGAGTGCAGGGATACAAGATAGAGTTAATTTTAAATGTTTCCTGCAAGTTTAGGCTATGTCAAAGAGTGAATCCCAGACACATTTTGAAATCTCCTGCCGTTTGGGCTGTGTAATTTTACCGCTGAAAAGCGCCTTTCTGGCTATATAACTCTACTAAATTAGGACCAAATCAGATCAGCCTTTTCAAAGGTAAAAGTGTCCAGAACACGATATGGCAATATCTAGCGAAATTATTATTAAATTGGGATGAACGATAGTGGTATTTTTCCAAACAAGAGATTGCCTTCAACTTTTTCGCACAGTTCGATTTTTTTTAGATTAAAACCTTTCGAAAGGGACCAAGAGAATAAAGAGCAGAAATTACATTCCGTGTCCACAATTCAAAAGGGCTCCATTTTCATAGATTAAAACCTTTCGAAAGGGGCCAAGAAAATAAAGAGCAGAAATTACATTCCGTGTCCACAATTCAAAAGAGCTCTATTTTCATAATGCAAAAAACATTTTGTCCTTTATGTCTATCATTTCAAAGTTACAGTTGACTTTCAAGAGAATAAAGAGCAGAAATTACATTCCGTGTCCACAATTCACAAGAGCTCTATTTTAATAATGCAAAAAACATTTTGTCCTTTATGTCTATCATTTCAAAGTTACAGTTGACTTTCAAGAAAATAAAGAGCAGAAATTACATTCCGTGTCCACAATTCAAAACAGCTCCATTTTCATAGATTAAAACCTTTCGAAAGGGGCCAAGAAAATAAAGAGCAGAAATTACATTCCGTGTCCACAATTCAAAAGAGCTCCATTTTCATAATGCAAAAAACATTTTGTCCTTTATGTCTATCATTTCAAAGTTACAGTTGACTTTCAAGAAAATAAAGAGCAGAAATTACATTCCGTGTCCACAATTCAAAAGAGCTCCATTTTCATAGATTAAAACCTTTCGAAAGGGCCAAGAAAATAAAGAGCAGAAATTACATTCCGTGTCCACAAGAGCTCCATTTTCATAATGCAAAAAACATTTTGTCCTTTATGTCTATCATTTCAAAGTTACAGTTGACTTTCAAAATGTCATAAATCAAACTTACCTTTTAAAGAAGACATCTGTCTAATGCACTTTTTGCATGAAACCTTCTCGAGAAGGTTTCATGCAGGACCGTTCTTCCGAGTACTTCAATTCATAATTTAATCGCCAAACGACAGGTATTTAGTATTCAAGACGTATTACTTGAAAATATTTTTCCATCATATAATAATTATGAAAATGCTATTTGAATAAAACGTTTAGTTCAAGGTTTTTTTGGGTAGGTATTACGAATTTTGTTTAAAAAAATTAATCTCCACAGGAGATTTCTTACAAAAAGAGAGAGAGAAAAAGAAAATACTTGAATGTCATTGAAAGTTGAGCTGTAAAGGAGTATATTACTGTTTTCATTTTGTACGAAATTTTTAGCAACGTCTTGAAACTCGACGACACAAAACAAAAATCAAATAAGATGCGAGTATGTAAGGACTCTTAAATTTTTTTATTTTATTAAATTTTTAAACATTGAGTAGTAGTAGTAGTAGTAGTAGTAACGGTTTTCCCACGAAATCAACCGTTCTTCCCATGATCCATGATTAATTAAAATTGTAGAAACAGATTGATATGAGTTTACCGGAAATATTTTGCCTTGGCTGGAACTGTGATGGTATGCGTTCCAGGTCTTTCTGGTGCTTAGAAGTGGCCATCGTGAGGACGTAAACATTGAGTAGAAATACACAGTAGGTATATGCGCGAATATAGGGGAGGGCTCGGAGTTTTTTTATGCGGGCGATGTTTCTCAAATTTCATACCTAATCACGTAAAAATTTAAACAAAATCAAATGAATGGTGATCCGCTGTGTCTTTTATCCCATTGAGAGAGGGGGGGGGCACGGGCCCCAAATAATTCCCAATCCTGAGACTAAATAGAAATACGTATCTAAATATAAAATCGTCAAAAATTCTGTCATCCGTCATGGAATTTTTTTTCGTCATCACGCTTATAAAATCGCTTATTACCCTTATGAAAGGTATTTGTGGTAAGTTCTACAGCTTTTAACAAATTAAGTATCGTACCTCGATAAACATTGCATTAAAAAGTACTACCTGGACTCGAACCCTCGGTCTCTAGGTTACGAGTCCCTCCCCCTCCACATTTTCTATTAGGTATATTGTGCGATTGTGCCCCCCCCCCAACCCCCCAAAACAGGAGGGCTATATCCACGCATGAGTAGGTAACCAGAAAGTTATCCTAAGGGTACGGCATTTTTATCTATCAATGTAATCTTATGGACTCTTGGATACTCATAGATAAAACTGGAAAGTGAATTTAGAGGAAAAATTAAAGTTGCAGACTTACCAGTTTTTAGAAGATTGTCACTGATGTTGAAAGATGATTTCTAAAGAAAGAGTTGAAAAGATTAGTACACGATACGGAATCACACGCGAACCCCCGATACCTAATATATAGGTAAGTAATAATTTTGCGACTTTCCCTTATCTATTAAATAGAAGAATAAAATATTGCAATGGGCTGAAATTTTCAAAGTCGAATTTTCATTGCCAAAACTTTTCATATCCCCATCACAATACAAATCTCGAGTTTGAGCCATTGATCCATGTGTGTGTCTATGAACAAAATGTCACAAGAACGACAGAGTATGTCATGTTCCGGCAGGATTCGTGAAAATTGCATAAAAACCACAAAAACCGCCAACGATAGATTTGATTTGAAGCAAAAGTTTTGTGTTTTGACATAGAAATGATAAATATTACCAAATTTCAAGACCCAACCAGCATTTTACCGTTTAAGAGAAATCTGGTCCACAGACCGACAGACATGCGCACACGAACCAATGTCTGAAATTCGCAATTTGCTCTCTGTGGACCTCGAAACGTATTCTGGCATTGAAAATTTCAGCCCATAAAAATACTTACTTTCCATTTTTTAAGGAACTAATAGGATAATTAAAAAATGTAATTCATTCTAAAGGTGAATGATACCAATATTATTTTTCACTCATTGAAAAGGTAAGATCACTCGAAAAAAATAAAAACTTGACAGAATCACACGCGAAATCTCGATAGATAGTTTCCAGTATTATACGGACTTAAAATTTTAAAAAATACGATAACCGAAAAACGATAAAAAGTTTGAAAGTCATTGAAAACGATAAACTATTATTTTCATTGCTGTAAAAGATAAAATCTGGTAAAATCAGTCGAAAATCGAAATGGAAAAAGTGAAAAAGCCGTTAAGAAAAATGTTTGATTGCCCGCGAAATCGACCAAGCAAAGCAAATATGACGCCATTACGCCGCGCGAAATAAATTTGAAAGCGGCACCTGACAGAGAATTCTGGACAAGAAACGAGGGATTTTCGCACACGCGGGATTTTTCCCATTTGAGCTTGCACTTTGCAATATCTCTCCGTCCCTTCGGTTGCCTCTTCTATTTGTTTTTAACTTTTTGTTTACTTTTTAGCTCAATTGACATTATTTTAACCCCTCTTAGAGAGTTTAGGAAACGTTTTTACTGCCATGCCTTGATGAACAATCTTGCTTCAGCACGACACTTTTTGAGTGATTAAAAAGGGGGAAAATGTTAAAGATATCATGGGATTAAAAGTAGTGGGATTTGGGAAAAAGGGATTTTTCCTGTCAGCGTTCTCTGTCATATACCGCACTCAATAAATTTATCCGTTAATAATTGAATTATGTGCTGCTATCTAGTGGTACTTTTAGTAACTTCTTATGCCATGAAAAAATGGACGCGATACAAAGCCCGAATAGAGCAACAGTTTTTCCGAATTGGTGCAAGAATTTTTAGGGATCAACTTCGTTTTTTACCGGAAAAACAACTTCATCATCGAGGCATGGCCGATCAAAACATTTCCTCAACCTAGATAAAATAAACAAACTTGTTCTTCTCATGAAGTTCGCTGATCCCTAAAAACTATTACATCAATTCGGAAATCTGTTGCTCTATTCGGGCCTTGTACCGAATCCTGATAAATGTAAACAAAATTTATTTTTTATCAAATTAAAATGATTCATTCTCTATTGTATTCTGTTATTTTTTAGGTCAATGTTTTAATTCTTCCTTCCAAATCTAAAAGAAATGTCTACCAAAGGAAGTATTTAATTTAAAATTTAATTGATCTCAACATATACTTACTTCGTATTTAACAGTGTTATATCAGCAAAGATGGTTTTAAAGAAAGATTTGAAAGTTTTGTTGAAGCCCTACTACTGGGTGAACATCCTTCTCAGCATTTCATTTGTTACTGCCAAGAAATTACCCTATCTATGTGACTTTGTGTTTTCTTTCATTGAATCTAAATGTGAAATTGATTCGGTAAGTTGTCTACAATTTATTCACACATTTCTTATTACTAGAACATGTCCGTCTATCAATCTGCTAAAAATCCTTAGGGGAAAAAAAATTCCCGGTTTAAACAAAAAATGTAAACGATAATCTCTGAAAACTTGTACATCAAGTTTTGTTTCTTTATTGACCTTACTACAATTGATATTTATGAGTGTCTCTATTTTATCATTCGGTATTGATAAAGAGGTAAATATGTATTTTAGGATAACTTTTCAAAAAAAAAAAAAAAAAAAAAAAAAAAAAAAAAAAANAAAAAAAAATCTAAATTTTTTTTTAAACTCGCTTTTTTAATGGCCGTTATGGGTCCATGTTGAACGGTTATCCGCAATAGAGGCATTTCCGTAAAAATGTTTCCTAACCTCTAATTGATTTAATTTTTTTTAAAAAAACGTTTTTTTTTTCGACCATTTTTTAAAAGTTACCATAAAATGCATAATTACCTGGTAAAGATTGACTGGATTCTGAGATACTTATACTTACCTTAAAGACATTTTATTTTTTTCAAAACCGCTTATGCTGTTGACCAACGATACCAGGCTATTGCCATGATTGGACACTAGGTCGAAGGAATCAAACACTGATCACAAAGAGATCCAAACAAAATTCGCAGTGATAATTGCAATCAGTCTGCTAAATATGTATTTTAGGGTAATTTTTCAAAAATGGTCGAAAAAAAGAGAGGCATGGCCGTAAAAACGTTTCCTAATTCCTAACCTCTCAATTTTTTAAGCCAAGGTCTGTTACGGCTCCCTTAACCCAATTAGAGAGGTTAGGAAACGTTTTTACGCCCATGCCTCTCTTTTTTCGACCATTTTTGTAAAGTTACCTTAAAATACATATTTACCATCAGTCTCAATAGAGACAACCAGTTTTATAATGAAAAAAATCTAATTTGTTTTACAGAGAGAATCTGAAATTTTATTTTTCCTTATGATTGTGATTATGATTCGGACCCGCAAGGCGGGAAGTGTCACAATGATCAGCTATTTATCATCCAGCTTTATGTATACCAAGATAGCCAATATCATTCTCTGGTTCTATGTAGACTTTAGAATGGGGATTATCTATCTGATATTGTTTACATGTAAGTTATCTTCCAATGTCAGGTCATATCGTAGTTTACACTTTTATTTATGAGTTTCATGAAAATGTTTAATAATTAAGTAATACATCTTTCTGACTCACAAGAAAGACAATCCAATTGTCAACTTAGTGTATTAAAAAAAAGATGAACTATTAGAAAACGGCCATTTTGTGAACGAAATTAGAGTGAATTTACTTCAATGTATTGGATCGAGAAGAAGGTTGCCTTATTAAAATGTCATAATGAGATGGGTGCGATTTGACAGGTTCTGTCAACTGTTCAATTCTGAACTTTCGCTGAGTCTTACAATTCTCGTTTTCTAAATTACGTTTCACAGTAAAAAGAGACAGAGAAACATGCTGAAAACAATTTCTTTCTTTTGGCCTGTTTAAAGTCAAAAATGTAAAAAAAGAATCCCAGAACCCTAGGGCAGCTGAAGAATTGAATACGTCGTGTGGGCCAACAGACCAATTCTGACAAATGTGTTCAGAAGCTTCATAACTTACAATCAGTAAATATGCATCAAATTACGAGGTCGTAATATTCAAAAACTAAAAATTAGCTATGGGTTTGAGCAATAAATTTCTTTGTAACATAATTTTCAAACAATGCCAATATTTTGGGATACTATATCAAGTAAAACCATAATGAGGTTATCTACCTCACAATGCAATATTTTTGGCGGATCTTAAGGATGAGTATTTTACATTTTAAAGACATTCATTTTACTTTTCTAGTGGTTGGACTCCTCTTACCAGAACCCACTTATTCGGGGCCCGAGAATATAGTCTATTTTCGAACTCTGAACGCTTTGGATGATGAGATTGAGAGAGACAAACGTATCACATGGCTTGTTTGTTTCTACACCGCTTGGAGTCCTGGCTGTGTCAACTTTGCTCCAGTATTTGCTCAGATATCTTCAGAGTGAGTAATTATGTATATTATGGATTATGGGCAGGGTTGGCATAAAAAAAACTTTTTTTTTTTTTGTATTAAACATGTTGAAAAAAAAAAGAAAAAAAAAAACACTTTTAAAACGTTTTAAACAGTGTTTAAAATGTTTTAAACCACAGAATGACCATCAATGTTCTGTGTTTTAACACAAAAATTACTCTCTAAAATACAATTTCACTTCTGCAATATGCAATTTTTTTTTTGTACAAAATTATGGGAGTTTTTTTTTTATATATTCAACGTGTTGAGTATTGAAATGAAATCAGATGATGTCGTCATATAGAAAGAGAAAGCAACTAGATACCTACCAATTACAATGGGAGTGAGAGAGTAAGAGATACACAACTTTAGTCAACGCCGGCGCCGTTGAGTTGGCAAATAAAACAACTCACGGATTTAAATAAATAACTATCGATATCAATGGGGGAGTTTTTTTTCCACCAAACTCAACGTCGTTGATTAAAATATCAGGTGGAGACGTCATTGATATCAAATTTCACACCACAATCCACATGCGTTTTTTCATTACGGCGTTGACTTCATGCCGGTTGTTGCTCAACACCTTGATAGACATTTAGCAGCCACCAAATGACCGTTACAAAATATTTTTTCTAAGCAAATTGTCCTCCTCGTTAGATAATAATTTTATAGTGCAAGTCATGGTATAAAGGACAAGGTAGGACACAAATCGTCCTCTTCTGCGCATAACGTCATCCGGGCTTCTAGTAAGAGGAGGTACCATTCGAGATAGAAAAAAAATATAGTATTTAAAACAGCTAAAAAAACATGTTTTAAACAGGTGTTTAAAACAACCACTAGTGGCATGCTTAAAACAGTGTTTTAAACATGCCAACCCTGATTATGGGAATACTAGTAGAAGTATATTATGGATTATGGGAATACTAGTAGAAGTATATTATGGATTATTGGAATACTAGTAGAAGTATATTATGGATTATGGGAATACTAGTAGAAGTATATTATGGATTATGGGAATACTAGTAGAAGTATATTATGGATTATGGGAATACTAGTAGAAATGACGTGTGCCTTGGACATATTTTATGTATTTCAATGCTAATGCATATTATATTTGACCGAACGAAGAGAGATCTAGTTTTAACACGATAAAATTTCCTTTGTTTCACATTTTTGTACCACGATAACTCTCGAAAGCCTTATTCGATTTTGATGAATTTTGGTATGGACATTTATTATAATCATTTAGGCCACATTGAACAAAGGGTGTCCAATTAGTTGAGTGAGGTCTACAGTTCACAGAATCACCAATATAAATAAATGAACCTCTTTATTTTTGCAGGTATGATTTAGACAACTTGAAGTTTGGAAAAATTGACATCGGAAGATATCCTGAAGCTGCTCAGAAATATGCCATCAGTGATTCTTCTATCAGCAAACAATTGCCTACTGTCCTTCTTTTCCAAAATGGAAAACCTCAAATGAGAAGGCCAACTTTTGACACTAAAAATAATTTGATGAAATTTGTATTTACCGAGGTGAGTTTACTTAGCTGATTTTTTTTTTTTTTTACCTGGACAGAAAAAGAAAAGATCACAAGCTTCACCAAAGTAAACATTAAAATGACGGTGTTTTTTTTTTAAAAAAAAAAAAAAAAATCCATCACTTCTATGATGGGCAAGAGGTATGAAGTAAGTGGTGTAAGAGTAAGCAGGTAATGAGTAAGTGAATGATGAGTAAGTGAATGATGAGTGATGGGTAAGTGAATGTAGACTTAACTAGTTTGGTGTTCTTTTAATCCAGCTTGGTTTACATATTAGTTCGTGATGAGTTTTTAGCGAGCAGAACAAATCTCGTTTGTTACAACTGAACCAATCTTTTTCGGGAGACATCCACATGGGCCAAGCCCACTTTAGTTGGAGTAATTAAAATTGTAGTGTTTAACATGGTTCTGTTAGTCCATGTCAATTATTAGAGAGATTTCGCAAATCTGTTATGGTGTTCCCATAATCAATACGAGAACGATTAGTTTATGGGTTTCGTGTCTCACAGGCGGAAGAATTTTTTAGATTTCGCAACACCACGATATACAAAAACGAAAAATTAAGCGCCTCTAGCGGAATACTCAAAGAACTTAAGGTTCAATAAATTCTAGCGTTGTAATACAATTAAAAGAAACAAATTTAACTTTTTGTTTTAACAAAATTGTTCTAAATATTTCGCTACATACGAATTTAAAACATTTAACGTACTATCCCCTTTAACATTTTCCATCCCAATGGACAACAGAAAAGCAAATACTAATTACACAAATGAAACACCAAATACTCGGATGGAAAATAATTAAAAAAATGAACACTTACACTTGCCAGAAAAAAAATTCTTAAAAATCATAACTGAATTATATATATATTTTGAAACTACGCGGGACTTTCTCACATAGTTTCTTTTTCGTTTACGAAAAAAGCAGCCCGATAATCTACTCAAATTATGGGGACTCCCAAAACGAAAACCGAGCTCCGAAAATTTTTTGTCATGCGCAGAGACGAAAACTCGACCAAACATCGTTTTCGGGATGGTTTTCGTATTACGATAAATTTGCGAAATCTCTCTATTAATTGACGTCATAAACATCGGTAACGATGTTTTTACTCATGATATGTAGCAAAATACAAAATTCTACAAAACAAACAAATTGAATAGCAAAATACTATTAAATTTGTTTGTTGTAGCACTTTTCCCCTTAAAATCAACTGTTCTTGACTAGATTATTTATTTTTAAAAAATGGCTTACCGATAAGGTTTCGAGGGCACTTGGCTGCAACTGTGATGGTAGGTTTCCATGTCGTCTTATCGCGTAGAACCGGCCATCTTAATCTCCTGGAGACGGTTGTTTTTCATCATTTTGAGTTACGTTTTCAACAAAATGCTCGCAGTTTTCAGACAAAAAGCACTAGAAAGTGTGTCTTATATTGATCGATAAAAAAAACTACACCAACTTTTTGTTTCAGGAAAACTTTAAAGCAGCTTTTGATTTGAACAACTTATACAAGACGTGTAAAAGTAACCCAATTAGTAAGAAAAAGAAAGAAGACAAGAGCACAAAAGCAACTGTAAATGCCGACAAACCAAAGGCTGATTAGGTTAGAGAACTGAAACGATTAATGGAGAAACCAATTTGTTATACGACATGCGACGTGACAATTCTCACTGGATATATCTGTGCTATTTTAAGATACACTTTCATTTTGAAATCTAGAAAGATACGTTCCAGAGAGTGATTTGGATTTCTTTCCATTACATTATTCTAGTCAAAAATTTCATTAATTTGTTTTATGTCATTTTCTTAAAGCCCATTTACACTGCCCGACCATTCGTCGCGAACAGAGGTGACGAACAATTCGTTCGAGGCTCAGGCAGTGTAAACAGTCGCCGCGAATCGATCATGTTCGAAGCGAATGCTCGTTCGTACTCGAGTCTGATCTCGAGTAACTGATCATCAGAAATGCTCGAGCAGTGTGAACAGAATGCTCGTTTGTGTTCGTTCTCGTCGAAAACTGGCGAGCAACGATCACGAATGCTCGATGCTCGTGTATGTTCAGGCAGTGTAAATGGGCCTTTAGATGTAGGCTGTCATCAGTACTCCGATATTCCTAGTTTGTTGGCCAATGTGTGTTTTTTAAGGTTCTTAGTAGCTACGCTCAATTTTTTCATGAAATTCAAATTTTTTGTCTCATTGTAGATTAAACCCTATTATACTATTTTCACTCTAAAAATAAAAAAAAGAGGAATTCCTAATGAGTCCTCGGGGCTCTTACTGAAAATTGGATAGGTTAATTTTTACAGTGTAACTGCAAAAGATATTACTTTTATTGTTTTTTATTCACTCTTCTCAGAAAGAGCTTGGAGTCATGATTCATCCTCATTTTCCTCAAAAGTTTTTTTTTAGTGAAAATTGTATAAACTGTAATTTTGTTAAATTGGGATACTATGTCAAGTAAACCATAATGAGGTAGATATAATATAAACGCTTCAAGTCTAACAGAATCAGCATAAGTTTTGTTCACTCATAATGATTAAAATAAGGGACCAAATGAACTACTTTAAGGCTATGTTCAGATGATCGTGCGATACCAGGAGGAGCATTCACAGGACAACGTATATGTAAGCGCGGAAGTTTGGCGTCAAAATATCTAGTTGGCTACTTTATTTCGCCTCAAACCACGCGAATCAACTGAACAAGTCAATACAAATTTGTAGAACTAGTACCGGGCGGTACCGCGCGTATCCACTGAACAAATCGATACAAATTTGTAGAACTACTACCGGACCCTCAAGATGGTTGGTCCTTCGTACCGGGGCTACCCGTGCCCTCGAGCACGGCCTAAGACCGTTCCGACGACAACTCACTGTGTTTTTCCCAGCCGTACTGCTCCAGATACGTCCTCAAAGAGTTAGTATATAAATCCTTGCTAAACCCTGAAGTATCTGATCGTTGTCGTCTATGTATGCTGGCTGCTCATGATGTAAATCATGAGCAGTCACAGTAACTATCCATCAAACCCAACTAATCTAGAGCCGTCAGCATTATGGACAGATGTTGGAGAAGCCGCCTTTCTTTGCCTGGAGACACAGTGAGAGAACGTTAACAACAACAACAACTAGTACCGGGCGGTACCGCGCGGATCAACTGAACAAATCGATACAAATTTGTAGAACTAGTACCGCGCGGTACAAGATCTTTCGCGCGATCATGTAGACAATATGCACTATTTAGATAGATCTTGTGACGCGCGGTTCGTGGTACCGCGCGATCATCTGAACATGGCCTAATGTATTACGAAGTCTAAGACGACTCTTGATTTCCCACAATACGGTTTAAGGAACAATCAGTTATCCAACAGAAATTAAAAGGTAGAAAGAGGTATCAAATATAATTAGGTAGTATTATAATAATTTTAATTTGACATGTTTGTTTAGTTTAGATAATTATCTATTTTTACATTTTATTTTAATTTACTGAATCACAATATACGGAATTGAACGTTTGGTTCGATAAGCCTTAGGCGTGTGCAGTCGCCACTGAATACTTGGCTGCAAGGTTTATGCAAAGCATTTTTTTTTTAATATATAGCTGGTCACATCAAAAGCCGTAACCGTAAGTAAAGTTTTTACTCTCATTTTATAACGGTAAATGTCTTGAAAGCATACTACAACTTTCTTTCTTTTTTAAATCCACACGGATCGAAAAATTCGATCTGTTTAAATAAATATTTTTTATTTAATTTCACTTTTTTATTCGTATTTATTTCTAATTCCTTTTCGTATCCGTACTGCCCTCTGAGTCTGTTTCTGATCGCCGCCAGAAATCAGAAATTAGACTTTACTCAAATTGTATAGAACCATTTTATTACTTTCGAACTATTTAAGGTAAGGAAGATTTGAGTCAACTTCCATCCTTAGATTCGACTAGACTGATGATGAATCGAATGATTCGAAACTAGTTTCTTCATAAATTAAAATAAATAGTGTTTTTGGTGTTTCGTTTTAATTTAATTAAAGGAAGATTTCTTAAGTAATGTCAGAATCCACAATGTCCGCCCGCAAAATGTGTTTAAGACATTACGGAACAAATTTAGTTCAGTGTATAGTTGGTTTCTTGTGTTCGTTCGATGTCCGTTCATCAGATTTTGATAAAATTATTTCTGATTGTCGGACACGGAAAAATAATAAAATATACCTATTATGCACATTCAGCAATGTATTTAAAATTTTGTAACCTCATAGTTGGGAGAATCCAAATTATTTGATAAAGCGATAACACGGACCTCTGCTGAGATAAAATGTTTGTTGATATACGTACAGTAGACTTATCAATGAGAAACATGTTAGAAACTGGGCACCTCTCATCTAAATCTTTGAATAACATGTTAATTATAAGTGTTAAAAAATATTAAATTATAAATTATTTTTAAAGACAATATCGATTCTAAAAAATTAATTGGTGGCGAGCTTTCAATAGTACTCAGACAATCATCGTCAGGCCGATTTTGACTCTACGGTGTTCAAATTAGAAATGAGGGTATCAGAGTATGAGATGTTATTATTTCTGCAGATCGAGCAAGTTTTGATAAATTCTTATATTGTTTCCCACATCACTTTTGTAATTAATGGAGCATGGCTTTTGATTCATGTGGAAAGCCTCTAAGATTTTTCTTTTTTTATATTGTTTCTCATTAGCAATTATTTTAGCATCATCAAAATTAAAATTATGTTTGTTTTCGAAGGCATGTTTGGTCAGGGCTGTATTGTTTTTTTCCTTTTTTGCATCATATTGGTGTTGGTATAACTCTTTTTAAGATATTGTCCGGACTCTCCTAAATATTAACTTTTAAATAAATTAAAACAAAACACCAAAAACACTATTTATAATTATTTATAAAGAAACTAGTTTCGAATCATTCGATTCATCATCAGTCTAGTCGAATCTAAAGATGGAAGTTAACTGAAAACTATTTTCTTCATAAATAGTGTTTCTGATAAGTGTTTTGTTTTAATTTATTTAAAAGTAAATATCTCTCATCTATACTTGTAAAGTTTTGTCGGTTGATTTGCTAACTCATAAATAATCAACGTAGCTTCATGATGACAAAATGTTTCGCTGAAAGTGATCCCAGCCTAAACTGTACAAATGTAAATACAACGCAACAGAAATTTCCAAACAGTTTTTTTATTTATTTATTAATGAAATTTAAATAATATCACAGATGGAGTTGTATCCCAGTTTAGCAAACATACGGTACTAAAGAGGGGGCCATAAAGCTGAAACTTCATTGTGTGCGGATTCTGGGAGCCAATTCAAATATTCACTACGGAGATCTGAAACAAAAGGGTCAATATTTTTGAAGTTATACTTCTTTAGGCGCGTTATGAAAAAATGTTGAGAGTGAAATTTTATTTTTTGCGGGAGATTTTTTTCACCCACGACGTTTGTTTCACCCACAAAACTGTAAGCATTCTGAAACTACTTTTTCGATTGCAAAGAAATTTGTCACAGTTCATGGGTGCATTCCTGGGAAGATTTTTGACTAGGTCCCATCTCTCTAATGTTAAGCTACACCGAGTAGGGACAAACAATGGATGGGTGAGAGCAAAAAAGTTCACGTTTTTCGACTTAATGACATTTTTTCTCGAAATTTGTCGCGACGACATATCAAATCAAAGCGAGAAAGTTTTAGGTGACATCTTACTCCTTCACTTAGGACATATTTTGCAACTCTAATGTTAAGCTACACCGATTCGGGACAAACAAAGGATGGGTGACAGCAAAAAAGTTCACGTTTTTCGACTTAAATGACATTCTTTCTCGAAATTTGTCGCAACGACCAATTTGGTACGCTTGATGGGCGCATTCCTGGAAAGATTTTTGTCTAAGTCCCATCTCTCTAATGTTAAGCTACACCGAGTAGGGACAAACAACGGATGGGTGACAGCAAAAAAAAGTTCACGTTTTTCGACCTAAATGACATTTTTTCTCTATCAACTCAAAGCGAAAAAGTTTTAGGTGACATCTTACTCCTTCATTTAGGACATTTTTTGCAACTCTAATGTTAAGCTACACCGAGTAGGGACAAACAATGGATGGGTGACAGCAAAAAAGTTCAGTCGAAAAACTTCGACTTAAATGACATTTTTTGTATGGGAAATCATAGAATACTATTGGAAACAGTAAGAATTAGACAAAAAATTATCCCACTCCAAATAAAACCTAGACCTACAATCAGAAATCTACAAACCATCCGAGGTACGGCCGATTTAATATGCTTCAGTACTATTATTTAGTACTGAAGTTGCTGTTTCTGACTCAAAATCATAGAACTGACCTAAAAACCACCCAGTTTGTTGGGTAGAACATGTTGGGAGTAGTATTGGGTTAGGTTCCAAAAAAAAAAAAAAAAAAAAAATGCGTGTTGAAGACTGCGCAAAGTTAGGCTGGATCTGCGACCCAGCCAAATAAAATGCGTGTTGGAGACTGCGCAAGGTTAGGCTGGGTCTGGAGTTAGTTATGAAAAAATTATGAGAGTTAAACTTAAATATTGTGTTTTCTCATTCTATATCCATAGAACGTTGTGATGAAGTTAGTTATGAAAAAATTATGAGAGTAAAATTTAAATATTGTGTTTTCTCATTCTATATCCATAGAACAGTGTGGCTCAGTGGCAAGGGTTTTGTTTCATAGGTTCTAAGTTCACCCCCGGGTGAAGTAGTATGTTTTTTTTTTAAATATATTTCAATTTATTTTTAAACAGAAGTATAACTTCTCACGCGCGTACATAAGTACACACACCCATTTTTTTTAGCATTCCAACTGGGACGCCTACCGCGGGGGTGNTTTTTTTTTTTTTTTTTTTATATAACATCCCCTTGAAAGAATAATCTTCTTAGGGAATAAAGATAAGTCCGAAGCAAAAGAACATTCATGGAACTAACGAAACGCCCCAATAAAAGTTTATAGTGTTTGATTGAAACCATAGGACTCCTTAATTTAAAAACAATTGTTTTCAAATCATAACACGATGAGAAACCAATTATATTTACTCAAATCTTAATGAATGAAAGTATGTGAAAGCTGAAACCACGCTCCCACTCTGAATTCCGTCATTTTCTTGTATCAATTTAAGTCAAGTTATTTTAGAAATGAGGTCCAAAACCACAGGGCCGTAGACAGGAAATCCGGGCCGGGGGGAAAAATTTACGGGCCCCTAGTATTCTATCATCTAAAATCACCGTATGGCAAGTAATAATAGAAATACCTTGAAACGTATATCAAATTTTGAGGGGAGGGGGGGTAGTTTTTTTTTTGGTGACGATTCCAAAGTTTTATTATTGCAAAAAATNATGAAAAGGCGTGTACGCTTCTTCTTGGCAACACATAATTCGATTTTGAGATGTTACTGTTTACGAAATATACCAATATTTATGATTGCTGTACAAGCTGAAAGGTCGCACTATATTTTAAAATCAGTGTCCTGCAATAGCCATTGTCCCATATTAGTCCACTATCGCTAAACTTCTGATTTTGTGTGTTTGAAAATTTTTCAAAACTTTTAAGTTGATTTATTTATAATTCAGAGAAAAAAAACTTGAAAAATTGTATTATGATAATTTTCTCACCGGGCCTGTTAGGAAATCCCGGGCATGGGGGGATTCCCCCCTCCCGTCGGGCCTGCAAAACCATAATATGATTACTAATTCCTCTTCTCCTTTTTTCTTCAAGGGTGAGTACATCTGAATCAACCAATAACAAGTGATGTCCCCGAGCGGAATCTCATCTGAGTACCCAACACACCCAATGTTACTTAACTTCAATAATCTGGCAGGAACTGGTTTACGTATTCAACGTGGCAAAGTTGTTGGCTACAAATCGTTTGATTTGATTTTTAGAGCAGCTTTGTGAAGCTGTCGTAATTTTTTATAACTCGGTTAATTAAGGCACACTTTCCTTTGCTATATCGCTATAATCAACAACTCAGTTTCCTGAGGCTGAGTTCACTCCGAAAAGCCATTCGATTACTCAACAGACCCGACATTCCAGTGATCTGGCTGGAATTTGTGTATTCAAGTGGTTAAAGACGTTCGTTATCTTAATATATAAATCAGAAATTTGTATGTATGATGGGTTGTCTGTTACAATACCACAGCCCAAACGTTAGCGGATAGCGAAAAATTGATGGGAATGGACCTCTCCCCAATATCATGTTCTACGAGCCCAGGAAAATTATCAGAACTAAAACATGTCAAGCCGTTTTCGAGTTACGGCCAAATTTCTAATTTATTCACCAAAATCGGAATATCAACTCAAAGCGAGAAAGTTTTAGGTGGCTGTTTAGACCTTATTTTAAGACATTTTCTGCAAAGGTATGGCCAGCAATTCACGGGTTACAAGTTCAAAACCGGGAACGAGTAAAATAAAATTTAGAAAATACTAAAAAGTAAGAATGGTCGTGCCTCCTAGGCGCCTGACGAAATATTCAAATCTTGGCTTTTAAAGGTTGGAATATGCAGGGTGGACACAAATCAATACTCCCCCCCCCTAAATTCTAGTACACTTGTAAAACGCAAAGACCAGATGANAAGAATTGTAGCAAAGCACGGGCGAAACAGCTAAGTAGTCATTAATATTTTAAACTTACATGCAGGTTCTGTTTTCCAAACTTCAAGCAACTTATCTTCATTGTGTACATGCTTCTGTACTAGAGCTTGCAGAATGATTTCTGTCCTTCTTTGTAAACTGAAATATTAGTATGAAAAACTAAATTAAAATGAATAGATCAAAGTCGGATTTTAGAGTCTGAGTGGAGACAGCGTTGTCAAAGAACGTATGTAGTAGATGAATCATCAATACCTCTTGTCATATATATATTAAAAAGCTAACCGCTACAAAGTTGCCTCTCGTTCTGTTCATATATGAAAACAGAGCGTATTTCTCTTGTACTTCAACTGTCATACAAAAAAAAATCGGGCAAGGCGTTCTGGAGTTAGCGTGGTACAAATAAACAGACACACTTTTTTAAAAAATTATGAAGTTAAAACTAGATCTCACTTCGTTCAATGAATAAGGAAAATTGAATCAACACTACTCACCTCGCCCAAGATTTAACCATCGTTGTCGGTGTTGATAACAGAGACGGTACATATTTCTTTAACTTTGTACACTACTCACCTCGCCCAAGATTTCACCATCGTTGTCAGTGTTGATAACAGAGACGGTACATATTTCTTTAACTTTGTACACTACTCACCTCGCCCAAGATTTAACCATCGTTGTCGGTGTTGATAACAGAGACGGTACATATTTCTTTAACTTTGTACATACTGAGCCATCAAGTAGGAACACTGCGAACCATTTGAATTTGTCCAGACTTTTTGGCATTTCTATTTCGATCACCGGAAGGGGCCATCCACTTTTTCCTAAAATTAGAATACACATTGAGCGCAACGTATGGATACTAATAGTCCTAATAGATCGAAAGAAGTAGTTTCCGAACACAGGAATAACTTAAATTTTGGACTACTCACGCGATCGGTTTTCTGTGCAACGTCCACTCGGGAGAATGTTGACGTGACTGACCCGTGGTTTTAACAGAATAATCAACTTATTTTGTTATGAATAAACGAGCGCATTTTTTCTTATTTTCAACTCTAGAATTTTGTGCTTTAAAATGAACTAGGGCGCAGTATGTAGTTATGTGTTTGTCTCCTGATTCAAAAAAACTTGCAAGATGTATGCTTTGATATTTCTTAGAAGCTTAATATTTATAAGCTTAGGGATAGTGAAAATAACTTTGTATATTCATTTTAATTATGTCTATTCTTATTACAAGAAGTGTCAAACAATTAGCATAACCACTTTTCAAAGTTTTGCAACCGACACTAAGGTAGGGCGTAAGCTGAAACACACCCGACGCAACACACGCAATCCACGTTTTGCGGCGCAAGCCACGCAACACACGAATTTTTTATCAGCGCATGCTGGACGACGTAGCACACGTATGGCATTTAAGGACATCTTAGATCAATAGTTGCTTCGCATGTTTCGTGAAATTTGTGTCTGTACTACAAACTGTGACATGCCGGCAGACGAGTGTGCCAGGCACGCACACGCATGCGTCTCAGTTTACGCGGTACCATTAGAAAATATGGCGACACAATTTTCTGACGTGTATTGTGTTGCATGTGCTGCGTCGCGTGTGTTTCTCCTTACGCCCTACCTAAAAATGTTTTTCTTCAACAAAACTTACCAAACGTTGCGTTTACATGACATAATAGTTTCTTGCTAGAAGATACATATCTAGGTGCAGGGTGTTCCAGAGGTGCTGAGAAGTTACAAAGAGTTGCCGCATATATAGGGAGCCATTCTGGTTCTATCGCAGTGATACCTGACGAGAGGAAAAACATGAATTTTTTTTTA
The DNA here is from genome assembly GCA_012654025.1 of Pachypsylla venusta. NCBI lineage: Eukaryota > Metazoa > Arthropoda > Insecta > Hemiptera > Aphalaridae > Pachypsylla > Pachypsylla venusta. Next base: position 481,720 of record CM022877.1, read on the forward strand.
ATGATAATCTATATTGAGAACAAAAAACCTCTTCATATTTTCCCATGGTTCCATACAACCTATCAGGTACCCCATCAAACGCATTATTCGTTTTCTAAAACCTTTCAAACACTCGTGATCATTTTTTACTTTTCTTTGCAGTTGGTAAAAAAATTTAGGAATAGGTTGAAATGAGGTTACAAAAAAGTTTTGACTGGGACTGTGATGTTACGCGTGCCGGTCGTCCTGGTGTGTAGAACCGCCCATCGTGAGGACGTTTACATTCCTTTGTAGTTGTAGCCTTTTCCTTTGTAGTTGTAGCCTGGGTTCCTCTTAAAATCAACCCCCCATTCGTAAAAAAATTTAGGAATAGGTTGATAAGAGGTTACCGAAAAGGTTTTGAAGGCCCTTGACTGGAACTGTGATGGTATGCGTGCCGGGTCGTCCTGGTGCGTAGAACCGGCCATCATGAGGACGTTTACTTTCCTTTTATACCAATCAGATAATAAACCTCAGAAATATCTTACCTCTCATGATCATCTTTTCGTCAGTTTGAAAGATCTCCTCGTAGACAACCCATTCCGGAAGACTTTTCTTCAAAACTGAACCCGAATGTAAATACACAACGCCTTCCATGTCCGCTATACTGTACACTGCAGCTTTCTTAGGGAGATCCAATTCTTTCTTCTCCTCGTCGGGCACTAGTCGAGCAACTTGATCTACCATTCCGGAAAGTACAATCTGCCGCAGCAGTCGAGCCTAAGTAAAAGAAATTTCGAAAAATCGATGTCAACATTCATCGACAAAAATACATTTTTTTTTTTTTTTAAATTCATTTTCGACACTACAATACAAAATACTTATATTGTATTGTAGCAATAACTGAAAATATAGCGCCTCTCCTATACAATAACAAATCTGCCATCTGCGGGTAGACTATTATAATAGTCAAGGGCAGCTATTAATGGGGATTTTTTCGTTTGGTTATTACGTGAGAAAGGTAAATCGAACATAGTTGATGTGCTTGGTTTTAAACAGAGTTTTGCTCTCGGAAACGTATACTCGACCGTAGCAAGGGACTATCTAATTGATAATTGAGAAGTTTTTTTTGGAACATCATTTGATTTTCGCGGAATCCGGCTGTTAGTGACTCAGTGGGTAGATTTTCTATTAGCAGTGAGTATTCGACATAATGCGGGAATTTGGGGTAGAAATTATTTATTTTATGGAATAGGTATCGAATGAATTGCTTTTGTATTTTCTCTATTCGGGTTCTAGGAGCCTGTGGAAACATTTAAATTATAGTTAGTGTGTCACTTTTCAGACACTAGTGCAGTAGTAGCCACTACTACATTAGTTAAATTGCACTAGCCTCTGTCATTGAAAGTTTTCGTAACTTTGTCTCTTCGGTAGAATCGAGCCACGCTGCATAAGGAGGACCAGGATCATGGTATGTGTTACCTACCAGTCCGCTAGTGAACAACATTTCTTGTGTTGCGGGTAGTGATGGCCTTTAATTGGAGTTGGTAAACTACAAATTTAATTCTCTACTTATGTTGGATGACATGAAAAATACCTGGGTTTCAGAAGGTGGTGGCATGTTGGGTCTACACACAAATTGAGCTCCGGAATATTCATGTTCAGCTCATTGGTCAACTGGATTCTAAGTTTATACCTGAGTTTCAGAAGGTGGTGGCATGTTGGGGTCTACACACAAATTGAGCTCCGGAATATTCATGTTCAGCTCATTGGTCAACTAGATTCTAAGTTTATACCTGGGTTTCAGAAAGTGGTGGCATGTTAGGGTCTACACACAAATTGAGCTCCGGAATATTCATGTTCAGCTCATTGGTCAACTGGATTCTAAGTTTATACCTGGGTTTCAGAAGGTGGTGGCATGTTGGGGTCTACACACAAATTGAGCTCCGGAATATTCATGTTCAGCTCATTGGTCAACTGGATTCTAAGTTTTCGAGTTTCAATCACAGCTTTCAGACGCAGTCCATGTTTAGTGCAGAATTCCTCAAAGTTTCCACTGCTATTAGCTTTCTCAGCAGCCCCCACAGATCGTAACAAAACCATAACATCTCCTGAAATAAGAGATCATCAAAATAATATTATATTGAAGTTTCGAATATGCTCTATCTAAATAAATTAACGAGAAAGTATTGTGTATCTTGTTTGTCTGTCCGAAATATTTGGCTTAAGTGGTAAGAGATCGAAATAAATGTCATGTAGGAATGCCCCCCCCCTCTTCCTTCAAAATTATAGGCTGGGAATTCGCTACAACAACAAAAATCCCAGGAATTGAGGAAGTTAGAATTATCCGCACAATTTGTAAGGTATGGACTATTTTCCGACTCATTTCCGCGGTTTAAGCATTCGTATGAATAGATAACAACCCCAGGAATTGAGGAGGTTAGAATTATCCGCACAATTTGAAGGGTATGGACTATTTTCCGACTCCTTTCTGCGGTTTAAGCATTCGTAGGAATAGATAACAACCCCAGGAATTGAGGAGGTTAGAATTATCCGCACAATTTGTAAGGTATGGCCTATTTTCCGACTCATTTCCGCGGTTTAAGCATTCGTATGAATAGATAAGAAAAATAGTTTTACCTAAGAGCAAAGAATTGTTCGTTCCTGCCCATTTAGTTCTAATTTTGGTAACATTCACATCCGGTGTTAGCAAGAGTTCTTGAACGGAGAGAGCAGCAACAATTGCCACCGTGTACGGCAACAGATTGTGCTGATGACTCAGACAAAGCATCTTCGCAAACCTAGGTGAGACGGGGAACACCGACATAGCTTCCCCCAATGGGGTTAATCGGGAACAGTAATCATCTAAAAGAAGAAGAAGAAAAAAATAAATAATATAAAATTATGTAATTATTTATAAAATATGTATTTCATAAAAATGTGCTAAAAAATCAACTATGTGGCTAATTTCAACTGGGTTGCATCTGTTTCTACCTACAATACTGTCGATAAGGCTCTTAAATGCAAAAGGAGATATGACCTTGAGATGTCAATCTGCGAAGAAGTCTGTTGGGTTGAAATCTATCTGAAACATGAAACTATATTGCTAGGCAACCACTACTTTCAACGGTATTGTGATATTGTAGGATTTAAACAATACTGTGACTATTTGAAAAATTCTTTATTTCATTTTAATAAAATTTTAATTCTAGGTGATTTTAACCTGACTGGGGTAAACTGGTCAATCGGTGATTGCTCGCAGGTCTGCAACCTAATCTATTCCATTACTGTTTGTCTGTTGCAAATAAATTCGCAGCAGAAAAAAGGTGATTTCTTTGATGAAATCAAAGTTTAGTCGGAAAACCGAAATAAATTTTGATTTCAATTTCTGACCATTCATCCACAATTTCTGACCTTTAAGGTGAGGGGTGGCCAGAATTTTTTTTTGACACTCTTCACTTTTCAAGTTCTGATCAATATCACAAATGTGTAATTAGTTATAGATTAAGTAAATTGCACCCTAATAAATAAATAAATAAAAAATACATATATGATAACTCCTCTTGCCTCACGGAACTCTCAAGGTACACAAAAGTTTATTCGAACATAATTTTATTATTATATTGTACTAACCTATGTTTTTGTTTTTGACAACTACAGGTTGGAGGGCTCCCAGCAATGCGAGTCGTCTTTCGGCCGCCCTGAGCTGAATAATATCCGGAGCGGATGGAAATGGGAAATTGACGACGCGATGAATACTCATAGCTTTCATTTGAAGGAGTAGATCGTCCACAGGTTTTCGTTGAATTTCAGGAATTGAAAAATTTTCAAATTCGTCATTGAACACAGCTGAAGAATAAAGTCTGTAACAATGGCCAGGACCTTGTCTTCCCGCTCTCCCTGCTCTCTGATTGGCTGAAGCTTTACTTGTCCATGTGACGGTGAACGCAGAAATACCAGTAATTTTATCGTACAACCGCGTCTTCGTGCGACCCGTGTCCACTACATATTTAATGTTGGGGATTGTAAGAGAAGTTTCAGCAACGTTAGTAGAGACAACACAGAGACGACATCCTTCTGGTATGCTTTGGAAAACCTAGACAGAACAGAAAATATTATTTTTTAAGTACAAACTACATTTAATCTTAACTACAACTACTTCAAACCCTGCTTGGCATTGAATCTGATGACACACAAGGATTTTTTAGACAAAAAAAAATTGTACAATTTTTTTGTAATTCAACTCTTCTAATACGTTGGATTTTTCTAAGAAAAATACATATCTCCTCTGAATAGGAGAATTTAAAAGCAAAATGGTGTTCGTGAAGGTCTCTCCACCCGGATATAGAATCCTTTCGATTACCAGTGCAGAAGAAAACGCGAAAGTAGTGCATTTTTCTCAAGTAAAGCAATCCATGAGACATCGAATTTCCTATTTGTACAATATTACAAACGAAGTTCCACAAATATCGGAAATCATGAACGATTTATAATAAACCAAAGTATTAATCAAAAGTGTCATGCTTACAGAGTATGAACAGAAAATAAAAATAATCTCCAGGTTAAACAATTTTGGGTACAAGACAAATACTATTAATTTTTTTTTTGGAGCAAGTTACAAACTTAAAATGTGGTTTAATAAAGTCCAGTGCAAGTTTGTTTATTTTATCAATATAAGCGTTAAGATGAACGCCCCCCCCCTCCCCCCGCAGAGAGGTTAGGAAACGTTTTGATCGGCCATGCCATGATTAAACTTGTTCTTCTCATAAAATCGCTCCCTAAAAACTCTTGCACCATTCGGAAAAAAACTAAAATAAATTAAATCGTTGTGATTTTTTTTTTTCATGTTACCTAACCTGTTAAATACACAAAAACAAAACAAAACAAAAAAAAATTCTCTGCATATTTAAAAAAAATCTGAATAAACATTTGATTTCTCTAAAGTTTCGTCGATTTTCAAGCAATAAAATTGTGAATTAAACATTTAAAAGTGAGATTTCTCGTATTTCCCACCACATAATCGTGAAAATTAACCTTCTACTTTCAATTAATCATATTTTAAGTTAGGTTAGTTGCTCAGAAAAAAATTAATAGTATCTGTCTGGTTCCCAATTTTCTAACTTTGATTCTCAGTCGAAAAAAAAAGTTGTGAGATTTTCGTTCGATAATAATAAAACCGATAAATCTTTAGTTTCTTTAGGTGGGTACTATAGTATTGTTTATCTGACCTTACGCGTACTGAGTATACCGCACCTTCGTCTGTTTCTGTGTGGGTAGAAGAGAATACAAGGGTAATATCCAAAGTGGACTTGACGTTGCGGCCGAATATATTGCCGCCTTTTCTTCCAAGTTGACATCTTCTTCTAGATGTTCTTCTTCATCTTCTATGTCCAAGTCGATATCGTCGTCATCATCGTCAAGAAGGTCACCTTCAGTGTCGTCGTTGGGAATTACGGAGTAACTGAAAAAGTATTCAAATTATTTGCTAACTTCCAGTTGTATTTATTTAACGTACCTATAAGATTAATGTCTCTTTTGAATCAGTGCAAAGTAGGAGGGCCTCGGTCCAATATTTTCGAGTATATTGTGTTGTGTTAAACATAAAATCGAAATATTTAGTGGATTAGTGTATAATAATAAGTTTCATTATTTTTTTAGATTTAGTTAGTTAGCATTGGTGGCTTGATGGTTAAGTCTCTGCCTCTCAAATCCAAGGGTCCCGGGTTCAATTCCTAGCTGTGCCTAACTGATGAGTTCAAACAAGAACGAAACACGTGTCTTAGGCTGCTTTGTGGATAGGTATTTATACATTGTTCTATCTGCGTTGACAAATCAAGGTAAATGTTAAAAATATATATTCATGGTTTATATAAATTCTTTTTTTTTAGCATGCCCACTTACGGAGTAAATCAGTTCACCTCGATATCCCAAATTTTTTGGGTCTGAGGCTCTTCCCTTTAAACCAGGGGTTCCTAAACTTTTTGGTACCGGGCCCCCCTTTCTTGAAATGAAAGACTCCCACGCCCCTCTCCCCTTTACATCATAAATTATGAATGGGTATGTGTGTTGCTGAATGTTATCTCATTCAAATTTTCTAAACAACATAAAATTACCTTTGTAAAAAAAATTGTGTACATTTATATTATAACTAAATGATAATACGCCCCTCTTGGCTTGCCTTCACGCCCCCCCTCCCAGTTTGGGAACCTCTGCTTTAAACCAATTCATTTATATAATGGAAATTTAAAGAAAATAATGTGTAAAGCAATATCCTGATATATTCAATATCGCTTATGATATCTAAATATTATCTCATTTAGCGAATTATTATCATTAGTTTTGCAAACAAGTTGATCGGTCTTTCATCCCCATTTTCCTTTTCCTCCCGCCAGTATTAAGTGAGTAAGTGATGTGCAGAACAAGCCATCTACACGACAAAATCATCAGAGATACTACATGTTGTAGGCTTGGATATGCAAAGGCGGAGATTCAGTTGAATTGACCGGTCTTTCATCCCCATTTTCCTTTTCCTCCCGCCAGTATTAAGTGAGTAAGTGATGTGCAGAACGTCAAGCCATCTACACGACAAAATCATCAGAGATACTACATGTTGTAGGCTTGGATATGCAAAGGCGGAGATTCAGTTGACGTTCAGTGTTAATTCGAACCTCACCAAGGTATGTGCCTTTTTTCAGTATTCAGTGTTAGCTAAAAAATTATAATAATCTCGCAAGTGACAGATAAATTACATTTAAAATAAATTAAACATTAAAAATCAGTCCACTACTCTCCGAATATCTTTCCTCCATCTGCGCTTTCCACAACTACGTGAAAGTGGACTAACATTGACATTTTTTTAACTAGGGCGAGTTAATTCATCGTAGATTTCACGACAATAGCTTGCTAAATTTGAAAAGACAAACTTACCGCGCTTGGCTCAATCGTTACTTTCTTCGCTTGAATTGATATTTCGTGACTTACTTATCGAGATTGATGTCAGGAAGTGTGACCGTTGTCTTCTTTCTGTTCTTCTTTAATCTATTCACCAATTTCTTTATGCTAAGGTCGTCTTCATCTTCCGAAGATTCCTCTTTTTCTACATCTTCTTTGCTGGTCTTTTCATCTAATTCTTCACCTTCTGCATGTTGCTTCATTTTCTTGTACGGAAAAGTATGTTTGAGTTTTCTGACTAATGCGCGAACTTCTTTTTGACCTAAGAGGAAATCATTAGTCATTAACTTAACCACTTTGCCCTGTCTAACTCATTTTACAAAAATAATTAATTTAGCTGAAAGCAGTAGCGTACCTAGATCATTGAGCGCTCGGGGCAAAGTATTATTCGCCCCCCTCCCCATCCATGGTTTTACACGTTTCTTATCATACAAACCATGAGTCAAAGTATATCAACAAATTTTGCAATTGTTTTAATGGAAATTGAAACTGCTGTAATGTTGGATTACGAGGATATAATATGTACATTTGCAGCGATTAAATGAAGAAAAGTTAACATTTGAGTTTTTCAATTGTGATGGAGAAAAAATTTTAATTTTGTAATGTTTGGAGATTATATAAATCAGATAAAAGATTCATTTTTCATAAAAAATTGAGATCCAATGTTGACGTAATGTTTTTATGACTGAAAAACTTGATTTTTCAGTAATATTTTTTTTTTACTTTTAGTATCATTTCTTTATCTTACGAAACAGCAAAAATCGTTTTGCCGCCCTCCAAATCATTACGCCCGGGGCGACCGCCCCCCCCCTGCCCCACCCTAGATACGCCACTGGCTGAAAGTGAAATGTTTTGGAAAAAAGAGGGAGCATTGTTCTTGAAATATTTCTATTTACTAATAAGAAGGCCCTTTACGTTTTCTCCAAGAAAATGAATTAATTGCTGTGGAATTTTATTCCACTTAATCTCTGAAACTTCTTCCATAGTTCAACGCAGGCTACTCTCTCCCGATAACAAGTAGAGCACAAAATTCTACTTGAATGAAACACACACATTGTCCCAGATTTCTTTCTTCTCGAACGGCAATCTAATTTATTTTCCCAAAGATGCCAGAACACGGGTAAAATAATATTTTCCACCAATATCAAATATCCGATGATCTGACAAATTTCCCCGAGGAAGAAATTACAAGTGATTAGCTTATGTAAAGACTAATGAAAATACAGGGTGCGACAATTAGTTTTCCCACATTTCAAAAAATCGTGGAAGGAGGAGTGATAGTGGGAGGAGCGTGGGGTTTGTGATATTCAACACGAAATGACATCTAGATTTTAGTTGTTGCAATGGTTTGGTCGAGCGTGCATCGTGCGTTCGTTGTCAAGTTGTTTTTTAAAAAAGTGAACCATTATAACCACTCAGAGGGCGTTCCGCACAAGGTATGGTTTGCACTCCACGGATCCACTGATCGAAAAACAATTTTGAGTTGAGTTCACAACTTTAGGACAACATCATCAGCTTTAGGTTGTATGGGATTACAAATACAGCCAATCGTTCTCGTGAGATTCCGCAGGACATGTTCCCCGGTTGCCGGATTTGAGCCCCTGTGGGGTTACCTCGAGGCTGAGGTATTCAAACATCGACCCTTGAAGAGTTAAAGGAGGCAATTCTGGAAGAAAGCATGCAAATTGATGCGATTATGCTGACGAGAGTCATGGAAAACTTCCGTGAAAGACTCCAAAAGTGCATCGACATTGGACGACATTATTTACAAAACATAGATGAAAAAAAAAACTAGAATACATAAGCTTACAGAATACCAAATAATTTTTCAAATATCTCATTTGGTATTTATGTACCAACTCTTTCAAATGTGGAAATATTAATTGCCGCACCCTGTAGAACAATGGAATTCAAGATACTTTATCAATTTTTTAGAAGCCTAAGTTTAGATAAACTTAGGTTAAGGAAAGTACTCTTGTATAAGCATTTTTATTAATAATAAATATATGTTGAGGTATCTTTGAGAACCGCGCTCAGAAAAGGGAAAGTCGATCTGAGACACACTTACCTGTAACAAATATTAATATTCCTCCTTCTGGAAGTTTAGCGTGGATCTTGCATGCTTTTAGGAAAGCCTCTTGAACGTAATCTATAGCCGTCTTTTTGTTAAAATGAATTGTTACAGGATATTGTCTGGCATCCACCTAGAGACATTTATAGAATTACTAGCAGAGTACCCGAACTTCGTTTCGAGAAGATAGAACATGGGGAGTAGTAACGGGTTGTTAAGCTGTGTAGAACGTATTGGAAGTAGTATTTTTTAACCTAACCCAATACTACTCCCAACACGTCCTACCCAACAAACTTGGTGTTCATTTTAAATTTCTATTAAATTATAGATAAAAACCTATTCGCAGACCTACCGAATGTACATACAAAATTTCATTAAAATCGGTTCCTGCCAAATTTCAAGTCTGTAGCATTATGAGTTCCGGCTCTACGTTGATCAGTCACTCAGGACATTGTATTTTATATGTAAAGATAATAATATACAGTTATTGTGAAACGAATAGACAAACGTTTAAATAAAAATAGTGGTGTTAAAATTAGAACTCACTTTATTCGATCAAAAAAATCAGGTAGAATAATTTGGCGAAGGTAATACTTACTTGAATTACAGGAGGCGGTAACTTAAACAATCGAGAATTTTCAGTAAAATCAGTGATCCGAAGTGTGGCAGACATAATGATCAACTTGAGTGGATCATTACGTTTTAGTCGAAGAGGAACAATACGAGACAGAAGACCGATTAGAATATCAGTGTACACGCTTCTTTCGTGAGCCTCGTCCAGAATAATCACAGAATAAGCAGTCAAAAGGAAATCCTGGAAACAGTTAATGATTCAGGACAGTAGTAAGAAAAGGTATTGGGTACAAGCGGTAAAATATTAATTCATACTAATGCCTTATATCAGGTAGAATTATTATAACCTGCGAGGCGATTGGTTCAATGCACAATGTCCACCCGGGATTTTTCCCTGACGAAAAATCGCTTTTAAAATACAGGTAGAATTATTATAACCGGCGCGGCGATTGGTTCTATGTTTTGGAACTATAGCCCCAATTGTAGATTACAATAAGAACATTCATTTGAATGCAAACAATATCAACCTACATAGAATAAAATAAATAATTTAAATATTTAGACAATCTCGATTCGGATTAAATATAAAGGTGGCAAGCTTTCGATAGTACTTAGACTATCATCGTCAGGCCGGTGTTGACTCTACGATGTCCAGAGTAGAAGTGAGGGTATCAGAGTATGAGATGTTATTACTTGTGAAGAATATTAGAATAAAATAACTTTATTCTGAAGTGATCCTTTTTGGTCTGTGGCCCTTTTTGGTCTAAAAACAGCGAGAATGTCGTTAAAAAAGATATAACACCTGTGAATAGTTCTGGTGACCCGTGGTTGAAACTGTGTTGGTATTTTAAGTCCCAGCCAATAAGTTGCAGCTCATCCAGAGCATTGACCATTTTCCTGGGACCACAATGACTAATCATAATCCGTCTAGTATGCAGAGCTGTCTTAATTTGCGTTTGCATGCTTTTAATAAGTACAAAAGTACACGATTATACAGGGTGTCTCAAAAGTAGTATTTCAAACGAAAGATATTGGGAATCATTTCCTATCAATTAAACCCAACTTGTCAGGTTCGATTTGTTTTCGATAAAAAGGTATGCCCATGTTTCACGTTTGTGTGTCAATAATACAGTGATTCTCAACCTTTTTACCACCACGACAGACTCCACACGATGGTAGTAATTTTGCGGCACACTTTGTTACCAAAGCATAGGGGGATGCTTTGGTAGAAATAAAAGAAAAATATTATATAGCTTTAATGTTGGAGTCCACTGTACATGTGTATTATTTAACATACCATATACAATCAGTAATAATTATTATTTGTTTATTGTGTTCAACAACCGTTGTGGTTGTTGACACATTACAATTATACCTGAAAAATAATAAGTAAATTAGAATAATTGATAAATAAAAAATAAACCTGAAAAAATAGTGTAGGTACAAATTAGAATACCTGAAAAAATTTAGAACACCTGTAAAAT